>JAJHZJ010000004.1:0-122500 GCA_023548195.1 Bettongia penicillata ogilbyi | reverse complement strand
ATGTCAGACCCTTACAAAACTTTTTCATTGTGTTCAGTTCAAAGAATCAGTTGGGTCCTGCCTCATGATTTCCCACTGGAACATATTTATGAATTGCTAGTGACGAAAATGAAGCTATTAGAAGAAACTGTAAAGGAATGTAAAGAGAGAAGAGTGAGTTCATGATTATGTAAAGGAAACAAGCCAGAGTACTGAATGCCTTGACATATATTTTTTTTTAAATCACCGATGGTATGGTACGATATAGGGTATGGTGAAGTATGGCATGGTATGGATGGCCAGTGGATGAAGGGCTGACCTTGGTTTCTGAAAGACCTGAATTGTAATCCTGCCTAGAGCACTTACTAGTTGTACAACCCTGGCCAAGTAATTTCTTACTCAGTAAAACAAAAGATTAAATTCAGTGGTCTTTAAGGTCCTTTCTAGATCTAAATGCCTCTTTTTGTATCTCCAGTGCTTAGCACCATGCCTGACTACTTACTATTAACTGTGGAGAAGGGACTAGTTATCTCCATCAAATGCCAATCAACTACCATTCACAGGGAAGGCAAGTCAGCCTTCCTGAAGCAGCAAAGCACACCGAGGGACAGACAGGAGGAAATATGTCCTAGTCTTGTCAAATTACTACCACCATCACCATCACCACGACCATCTTACCCCTCAGACTTCCATGGAGTCAGTACAGATCTTGAGCTCAAGAACTTTGGAAGGAGTGATGCTTCCAGTCTAGGCTGTATCTTGGCAAGCAATCGCTGTGGGAATGAAGCCTAGCAACCTCTCTAGTAATCAACAACCATAGCTACTAGAGACCTAGAAAACAACTTCTTGCTACCACAGCCTTTGGAACTATCAAGTGGTTCAACATCAGAACAGATATCATTTTAACTGTGGAAATGACACGAAAGAAGAGGAATTACAATCTGTTTTGGTCCTGCACCCTGAGAACCATGGGAATTTTCTTCCTCTGACTTGCAGGCGAAACTTTCCACCAGTGTTTTCTACCCTACTAGAAAGTGAGCTACTTGAGAGAAAGGGACTGTGTTCCTTTAACTATTTATATTCCCAGGGCTTTGCATAAAACTTTGCATTGAGGTGGCACTTAAGAAATGCTTTATTTATTCAGTCATTCAGTCAGTTCAAATCAGCAATGTTATCAATGTTATGCATGTTAGTCTTAGTGAATTATGTGGGGGCACTGAGGGACTTGTCCAAGATTACAGAGGGAAGTGGGGGAGATTGTGTGTTTGTGTATGGTGTGTGTGTGTTTGTGTGTGTGTGTGTGAGAGAGAGAGAGACAGAGACAGAGACAAAGAGAGAGAGACAGAGACAGAGAGACAGAGAGAGAGACAGAGACAGAGAGACAGAGACAGAGAGACAGAGAGAGAGACAGAGACAGAGAGACAGAGACAGAGAGACAGAGAGAGAGACAGAGACAGAGAGAGAGACAGAGACAGAGAGACAGAGAGACAGAGACAGAGACAGAGAGACAGAGACAGAGAGAGAGAATATCCAGGTGTTCTTAATTTGCATCTTCACTCTCTTACAACCACTGTGCTCCTGAAAGCCAGTGTTACATCACAGATGGCTAGGTGATTGTTTGTTGACTTGAAGCATGGAGAAAACAAAAATTTCCATTGGAAAAAGAACAGTCAAGGTGTTTAAGGTAAGAAGGAGGAAAGAATGGAGTAAAGAAGGGAGAGATGTATGATGGCAATGGGAGTCTGAGTCCAAAAGATCTAATCAAGACTTAGAACCTCTTTTTCTTTAGACACACTCTAATTTCCTAAGGGATGTCTGTTGTAGGACTTCAAGGTAGGGCATCATTTCTGGGCCAGACTTAGCCCACAGAATAAAGGCAGCATAAGTAGGGACTCTGTACAGAGAGGACTAGGAACATTCCTCAAAACATTGGTGAGAAACTCTTACAGGCTTAGACTTTTAGGTATTTGCCAATATAACTTCTGCAACAAAGCATTCTATTCACGGTCTCAACCACTGTAAGATCCCTTAATGGTACCTAAACCCCACTATTATATTTAGCAGAAAGTCCAACCATTTTTCCTTCCAATAAAATGTAGCCTCCTTGTAGAGGCCAGGAACTGCATTATTTTTGTCATTGTTTATCCAGGGATTAGTATATCACACAGCAGATAGTAGGTGTTCAATTAACAGCTGAGTCCCGTATATAAAGGGAATGGTGCAGTGGTTCCCCAGTAACACAAGTTGGAAGATACAAGTTGAAAGTCATAATTCTATGTGAAATATTTCACTGAAACATAGGAATTTAGAACTGTCCTGGAGAATTGTCACAGAAATGTTTCAGTCAATGTGAATTCTGAAAATTAGAACCCTGGTTTACTTCTTAAACACTTCAAACAACATCATCTTCAATAACAAAACATCAAAGCTGCCTTTTCATAATTCCACACTTAAAACTTGTCTTTCATATATATGTACATATATATGTATGTTTGTATACATACATATATAGCATAAACTCACAAAATTAAGACATGAAATTTTTGAAAGTCATGATCATGTACCTATTTTTTCGTGATCATATTAACCGGCTTTTTTAAGCAGAATTTTATGTGAAATAGAAATTCTTTAAAAATTAATTATGGATATTTCTTTTTTTTCTAGGTATATTATTCAGTTTAGATGCTAAACATACATAAGAAATGCTTTGCTTGTGTGGCCAGTAGATCAAAAAAGATACAACTCTCTTTGGTGGTAACGCTTCCTATATTCTCATCCTCTCCTCTTATTATAAATTTTGACTTATCACTTGGATGAGAATTAAACCTCCAAACTTCAGTTTTAATTTTTATTAAAAATCCAGGGTTCATACAATGAAAGCATACAAATTCATACATCATTTTATCTATTTTTTGGATTATGAACCATTTTTTAAAATTCTGTTGCACTTTTCTTGATTGAATTCAGCATAATTTTCAAAATTAAATCTAAAAACTATACCTCAAAAGCAAATATGTTACCTCAGGATTACATTGTGGAAAGCTAATGTTTCCATTGCCAAAAAGAAATGTTCAGCTGAGATGTTTTTATGAGAATTGTCTAGACAAGTCCACCTCCAGGTTCCACTTGAGCTGCATGTTTACATGTGTCAAAAATTCATTAGAATATAAACAAAAACATGTGCCCAGACTCTTAAGAAATAGGAGACATATGTTTTCAATAAATGTGATTATCTAATCACTTAGAAAATGACACCTCCATCTGGAAATTTCTGTGTACATGATACTATTTTGTCACCAATACCAATAGAAATGATGTGCTTTATATATATATATATATATGGTTAATAAAAAATGACTGATCTATGTCAATGAGATGAATAAATTTGTGGGTATCATTGGAAGGTAGTGTCCTATAGTCAGAACAAATACTATGATAGATTCCATTGTTGATACTAAGAAAAGCAGCCATGTAACACAGATGGCACCATAGATTTAGAAATAGATTTGGGGAGCCACTTTTTAATGCTAGTCTGGTAAGATAGGAACTAATAGCTACTTTATAGAATAATACTATATCAGGTTTTGTTATATGTAGTTGTTACATTAAATGGGATATAATTCACTCATGGTGCATCTTAGTTCACACAATATTACTTTTTGATGTTACCAGAAAGTATCCCATATACATACATAAAATATGTAACATACATTCATATTTGTGTGTGATATTTACACATACACACCATACAGTTTATTTTTCTATTCCAATTATAGACAAGACAAAAAATACTGTAAAGTTCTAAAAGTGACTGCCTGCCAAAAAATGTCTCTCCTGAAATTCTACTAATTAGAGACCACTTTGAGCAAATAATTCGAATTTGGATAGGAATATATTTGGGGAGGTATCAAGTCAGTTATGGAGTATTGGCTACTTACCAGCAAGTGTGAATTGGATCTGATTGCTTTCCTCCTAGTAAATTCAGTTCACTTAAATGAGCTTTTATTAAGTGCTTACTACGTCCCAGGCACTAGGTTCTAAACATACAAAAATAAAAATTGATACTGTCTCAGCACTCCAGAACTTTATATTCCAGAAAAAAAACTTACATTTAATACAGAGTTAAGGTCAGGGACAATGATGGGGACTACCTTGGGTAGTAGGGAGGGAATAGAGAGTTAATTTGGGGTATTGGGGATTTTAGGAATCTCAAATATAAGGCTACTGACCTAAGGTAGGAAGAGTTAAGTGAATGCATAAGTATTTAGGAGAGGGGCTGACTTTTTATATATATTCTTTTTCATATACTATACTGGCTTCTTAAAAGTGTGACATTTCTCTCTGAAGGTTATTGTTTCTGTTGCTGCTGACATGACAAAAGGTTAGTAAATGGAAGTATAATTTAGGGAAAAAACATTTCTGCTTAGTAGCAAATGAACAAGGAAACAAAAACATCATATAAAAATCCAAAATGAATAATTTTCTTACACCAAATTGAAGTAGAAATGTGTTTTATTTTTTAAGTAGTCTCATGACCAAATTTTTTTTATTTTCATACTCTATGAGCTCTTCCATATCCCAAAAAAATAATCTAAAGCAATAATATGGGGAAAAAGTAAATTTCTCCTAAAATGCATGACTAGAAATGTATCAATATATGGGAGCTTATAAGACAATAACAAAATGACATCTTGGGAAATATTTTGGTCTCCTGTAGTCAATATACATTGGAGACAAGGAAAGTATACATGGCTCAGGAGGATGCCTTAGACTACATGGAAGGAAAGAGAAGAAGGAACCTTCCACCTTTGTATTTCATCTTTCAATAATGTGTAGTGCTGGAAATTAACCTCTGAGAGAATGAATAGAAAAATCAGAAGAATGAGAGGTTGTATAACATGCAAAATTTTGAACAAGTGCTTAGAACTTAATCTAAATTGCTTTCGCTTTTATCTTTCAGTAGCTTTTTTTTTAAAACAGACGCAAGATAGTTCAAGACATGAGGCGGTAACTCTGAGATCTAATTCTTATTCCACTATCAATTTGCAGAGAAAGCAAAGACAGTCCTTTTCTTCTTGAAATTGCATTTTTCAACTGAGAAATGATATTGATGGGATATTTGTATTATACAGAAATTTTCAACTTTAGTAAACATATTTTTAAAAAGATGAACGTTCTTTATGTATTTCAAACATTCAGGTGTGTAGATAATAAAAATAAATACTTTTATTATGATTTTAAAAGATTTAGGGGCAGTTTGGTGGTATAGAGGAGAATAGCCTGGGGTCAGGAAGACTTATTTCCTGAAGTTCAAATCCAGCCTCAGACCCTGACTAGCTGTGTGACCTGGGGCAAGTCACTTAACCGTGGTTCCTGCAGTTTCCTCATCTGTACATTGAGCTGGAGAAGGAATTGGCAAACCGGTATCTTTGCCAAGAAAACTCCAAATGAGATCACAGAGTTGGATGTAACTGAAAACTACTGAACAGTGACAAAAGGTTCAAAATGTGTTTTAATCCAAATTACACCACTATACTATTTGTCAATGATAAGAGAGAGACAAAATGAGAGAGAAAGAGAAGAGACATTTGCCTAGTAACTGAGATGGGACTATTCTGTACCTGTATTTCTAACAAAGTAATTAGTGTAGCTCCTCTAGTAGAGGTGTTATTATATGTACTCTGGGGTTGAATATGTTCACAAGGAGTGTGTATGTGCGGCAGGTTGCCCAGTGAATTCATTTTGATATGACATTTACTAGCAATTCCTTGGGGGAGGATATTTTTTACAAATATTAATTCCGCTATTCTAGTCAAGGTGTGTGGCTAGAGAGGCAATGAAGCACAGAGTTGGCTTTGGAGTCAGGAACATTCAAGTCCTACCTCTAACACACATAGATAGTATGATGCCAATGGCAAAAAAGTTTTCCAAATACCTAAATTTTCCTTTAACCTGCCCCTAAAAGACCTTAGCTATTTAAAAATCATTGGCATATTATTATAGCTAGAATTTTTGTTTTGGGGGGAATAAGAGGGGATTGGGTCTTCATCGTCCTAAGGAAAAACTGATGAGAAAATTTCCTCTACCAATGCAGAGATAACACTGATTAAGGTTGGAAGGATAAGATACCAAACACTGAGGTCGCTTCTCAACTAAACTGCCAAGCTTTCAAATTCTACTGCAGAGTTGCAACTCCGATGGGTTCGCCATTGTTGAATGCCAACCATACACTTGCCTAAAAGACTATTTTATGGAGAATCACATAGACAAGCACTCATAAGGTGATCAGAAGAAGCAATACAAAGACATTCTCAAGGTCTCTCTTAAGAACTTTGGAACTGATTGTGTGGCATAGGAGATAGTGGCATAGGACAGCCCACCATGACTTGTTCTCATTAGAGAAGGTGCTGTGCTCTATGAACAAAGCAGAATTGAAGTAGTTCAAAAGAAATGAGATGCACAGATTTAGAGAATTCACCCCAAATGTTCAGATGGACTATTTGTGCCCAAGTTTACACAGGTCTGATCAGCCACAGCCTGTAAGCTCTGTAAGTTGACTCCAACATAGTGATGTCATTTTGGTCTTCTTCAAGAACAAAGGACAACAACTAACCGGCCAATATTGGCTATCCTAAATGTAAATTTTCCTACAGGAAAATTCTAAATGTAAAATTACCCTAAATGGAAATTTTCTCATTTTTTTTCACTGCTAATGAACATCTAATCCAATGCCAAGTAGTCATATATCTACATTGGTAGAGGAAATTTTCTTATCCCTTTTCCCCTAAGCTGATGAAGATATAATCCCCCTCTTTTTCCCCTCAAAAAACAAAAATCCTAGCCACAATAATATGGTAATGAGTTTTAAATACGTAAGGACTTTTAGGGGCAGAATCAAATGAAAATTTGGCAATTTAGAGAATTTTATCACTTATATCTATATTGTTATTACATAACTGACAGAATTTTAATTCTCTGAAAAACTTCAAGTATATAATTTGGGCTTTCAATTCAAATTCAAGTTCTTTAAAATATTTTATTTTAATCTTAAATTTTAAAATGACAGTACATCTCCATTATTCATCCAGAGCCACTGTGGAGATAAATATGCCTGCCCTATTTTAAAAAGTATCTTATTAGACTAAAGCTTCTTTGTTCTACTGAGTGATTTCTTTTTAATTGAGATAAGAATTTAGAACTGCTCATCAATTCATGGGTTGGAGGTGAAATAAATTTTACTTCCTTTTAGAGTATACTCTCTGTACTGATAGCAATGAAACATTCACTGATTTACTGACTATGTAATAAGAAAGTCTGATCTATAACCACATGAAGGAAAAAAAAGAGGATATAGAACATTGCCGTTTCCCGTTGCTTTAACATATATTTGGTCTAGATGTTCTAAGGGAAACGTGATAGCTAGGTTTCATTGCACAAATAATCAGTAAAAGTTTCACAATGAAAGAATAAGTATTCATAAATGTAACTGGCTAGATTCTATATACTAGACTGTAGCATATGAAAGTAAATAGTTTTGATTTCTTTTTAAGACATAAAGGAAGAAGGAACCAATTGGATAGAGTCCCCAAATGTCCTTTAATCTAAAACGAATTCTGTGCATAAAGCCTGAATATCAGGAAAAATCTGGCACCAAGGAGAACAGCTGCTAGACAAGTGAGAGATAAAGGTTGGAGATACTCTTCCTCACTATCTGTCTGTAGTCTTGGTGGAAAGAACATTTAGAGAAGCTGCAAATGTTGATGATGATGACCATCTTTTCACAGAGTGAATTAGGTTAACTATGAAATATGCCAGAACATATGTGTATACACATACATATCTATGAATATATAAATATATACCAAATATACAAAAATATAACCATGAATTTAAAAACAAATGCTTAGATGTAAACTTCATACAATAACATTTACAAAACAAAATAATTCAGATACATTTAGAATAATAACATCTCATCTTAAGCTTGTTTGAAAAATTGCACAGAAGCATTCACAATTTCAGTATTTCTAGTTCATTTGTCCCAGGAGCCAAATATTTGATAAATCATTATCAATTTTTTTCCTTGCCCTGGTTATCCTTTTACAAAATACAATTTCAGCTTCATTGCAAAATATGTACTACACACGTAAAAATGTGCAAAACCACGAACATTTAAATGTAATACTAATGAGAAAAACTACCTGCCTGTTTCACTTCACAACAGCTGCACATATTTAAAATGGCTCAATTAAAGTTTATTCAGCACACAGATAATTGATCCAATATGGGGAATGATGTCACAGGGAGATTTATTTTTTAAAAAAATACAGTTTGAAATGAAATTGGTCCATTAGAAAATGCGAAATAGAAATCTCATATCCAAATTGTTCTGGAAATAATATTTTATTGAGTAACTGAAAGAAGAAACATTCAATAAAAGCTTAACAGCTACAATAGGCACTTCACTTCCCAAAATGCCATCCATATTCGAAATGGGCTACTTAGGCTGCTTTGCTCACATAAGAAAAGATCATGCCTATTTGATCTTTGTTTTTTATCTTTTTCAGACTCTCTTTTTAAGAATAATGAATTTTCTTCAATCTCCATTCTCTTTTCCCCCAACCTCAACCACAGCATATGAATTTCCTTTAGCAATGGTACGCCTTACGTTGTTCATACTGATATTAAGCTTAACAAAGGCCATTTCCCTAGAAATGGATATATATGGTTCCTTAGGATTACTGTGGTGAAAGGTATAGATCAGCCATAAAAAGTATCCTGGGGATACAAACAAATACTCCACTTTTTATATCAAAGTGAATGCTATTCAAACCTGATTATAAATAAATAGAAATCTCATTCCAGGGCAGGCTGTATTTCTGGTGAAATTTGATTGCCAAACATGAGAGGTTGGATGGTTGGTAGAGTGGAGAGAGAGTCGGCCTTCATATCTATTAGACTTGGAGCTAGTCATTTAACTTCTCAATGTGGCACGGAACTCCCTAAAACCACTGATCTTCATCAAGTTTCAATACACCAGAGTTCTCTACAGCTAATGACACCACAGGTCCAGACACCACTTTTTATCTCACTCGTAGAAATGGAAGGAATTATTTCAACTGATCAAAAGAACTAGATGGTCTCCGGAGTTCCTTTAACCTCTAACATTTTATGATTATATGACTTGGTTTATATCCAGGTAATTTTCTTTAGATCAGTTCTCATTTCATTTGAATCTAATCAATAAATGGTCTTATAAACATAGATTTGGGAGGGGAAAGAGTGAACAAGAGAAACCCTGGAAACCACATATTTAGAGAAAAACAATTCATCAAAAACAATTCCTGAATTTAAATGCATTATAAACTTTGTGTATTTTTTGTGATCTACCTAAGTGCTTTCAATACCAGAAAGAACAAGACAGAGACATGGAAATAGAGAGACAGAGAAAGAAAGAGAGGGTGGGGGGCCGGGAGAGGGAAGGAGGAAGGGGGAAAGGGAGAGAGAGGAGAGAGAGAGGAGAGAGAGAGGAGAGGAGAGAGAGAGGAGAGAGAGGAGAGAGAGAGAGAGAGAGAGAGAGAGAGAGAGAGAGAGAGCACAGGTAAAAAAAATCCTTTAATATTTACATTTATACTTAACTTAGTTGCCAGACTTTGACTACTTTCAAAAATTTTCCTGGATCTCATTCCTCTATTTGTCTCTCATCATCTTTCATTCTAATACATTAGGGCTCACTAGTGGTTGGACTCTACAAATCCCTTGGAAGTGCCCCCTCTCTACCACAGCACAGGCAAACCACCACAGTGTCAGCCAACTTGTCATTTCAATAGTACTTAAGAGCTTTCACTCTCTCCACAACCACCCCCTGCTTTCTCTCTGGCTGTACATCAGGTTTCTGAACTTGCTAGTGCAGGGGTTACCAACTAATCCACACTGCTAAGTAAAAAACTCTTTTGTCAACTTCAGATTCCTTGGCACCTACAAAGAGAGACCTACCACTTGTGCGATTGTTTCAAAGAAACAAGAATAAAGGAGTAAAGAAGGAAGACGAGATGATAGTGAAAGATAAACATATTAAAAGCCTACATAATACACAACAGTGTATTAAATTTTACTCCTATAACAATGATTTCTAAGACACTTTTACATGTGCCCTAAAAAGAAGACATCTGCATGCTAAAATTTACTAACCAAGCTTGCCTATCCTATACACAAAGGCTCTTTTTCTCTAATATACTCCTCTTAAGAGAAAAATTCTGAGGAAGCTATCATATCCTTTCTAAAGAATAAAGAAAACATGAGTTGGTAAATCCCCCAAATCAGTTGTTTTCTAATCTGATGTGGTAAGTGCAGGTCGGGTATACACCAAAGGAAGTCAATTAACAATAACATGATTCAAAGGAAAAAGGGAAGAAAACAAAGTATTTTCCTTTTGTCCATGTGTAGGGTGACAGCATGATTGTTTTCAAGCATCCCCACCTCCAAAAAATTATCATAAGGCCATCATTATCTCTATACCCAGAAACAAATGCATTCCATATTTAATCTCCAAAATTAGTTGAATTGCCTGTGTAGTCACACAGCATTTGTTACAGGATAAAATTTAATTTGGATGCAAGTTATAAAAGATATGTTTCATTACATATATATCTATTAATACACACATATACGTACACAAATGTAGCTCATTATTCTTGACTGTGAGGGTTTATGACTATTGACATTGTCAATTTTTATCCCATTACTCATCACTGCTTACTGTGGGTGCTACTAGTATATTTCCATGGAGTTTGTGTGTGCTGTAATGTAAATTCTGACATTGCTAGTGTCAGTCACTAATCTACCTCATTCAGTTCATGTCAAGATGATACATCACCATGCTCAACAACTGTCATCTCTGCTTTAAATAGACCTACATTTTCTCAACTTTACAATTACATTTTTTTATTTAGTACCTAGTTGTCTTTTTTAAAGTAATACCAACAACTAAGTCATCCTAATATAGTCAAAGCAATAGCTGATTTTCTAAAAGTGCCCTAGGAAAATTAAGCAGGAAGAATAATAGTTACATCTGAGTTGTGAAATGTCTTACTTAACATGGAAATAGACTAAAGAAATGGACGAAAATCCACATTTTGAAATATTTAAGAACTGAGTTAAGTAAACTAACTTAACATTGAAGTATACTCTTTCAAAATGAGGGTTTTAAAACTGTTTAAAATGTTTATGAATTAATTCTGGTATTACTACTTCAATTCAGTAAATATTTCCAAGGGGTATAAAGATAAAAATATATAGTCCACTGCTATTGCTTCCCCCATTACATGTTCTTTTAAATATTTTCTCTCCTCTGTTTTTACTACATTTTTTCCCGATCTCCCCAATTGCTCTTTGTTCCCACCCCCTCCCTCTCCTTTTCTCGTATCTATCTTCTATCCTCTTCTGGTTTTTTTTTCCATTCAGTCAGATTCTCTGTGCCATTCTCCTCTCCCCTTTAGCCTTCTTCCCTTTATTCTTCTTCCCAGAATCACAAGATTTCAAGCTAGAAAAAGACTTCAAGACAATCTAGTCCAAAAGCCCCTGGGGCTCTGGGCCTGCGTAAGCATTTTCCAAATATACTGGTAAATAACCAGAAATCCATTTATAACCCAGGTTCATGGATGATAAATTCAGGATTGGAAGGGATCTTAAGAGATCATCTAGCAACAGGATGTCCTGCTATCCCTTATTCTCTTCAGATGGATGACTGCTAACTTCTGGTCATAAATTGCTTTGACAGCATTCTTAGTGCCACTTACCTTGCTCAGTTTTTGTTTGGTAATACGTTGCACCCTACTTAGAGATCTTTGCATGTAGCTTTACATTATTCCTTTCACTTTTCATTTGTTAGAAAATGTTTTTTTTTCCCCTTTTATCCAGTCTAAATTTGACTCTCTTTAACTTCTACCTATTGCTTTTAATTCTTCCTTCTGAGGCCAAGCAGAACAAGCCTAATCTCATTTTGATTATCTGAAAACAGTTACTAGTTGCCATTTAATCATCTCTTCTCCAGACTAAATATCCCCAGTTCCTTTAACAGATACTCATTTCTCATGAATCTTTCATCATCCAAACCTCCACATCTCACTCCCTGGATATTCTCCAGCTTATTAATGTCCTTTATAAAATATGGTGCCTGGAACTGAATACAATACCCCAGGTGTATTCTGATCAGGAAAGAATTATTTTTAAAATAAGTTAAATAGATTGAAACAATGAACTATTTTCAAAATAAGTTAATGTGTATGTGTGACCAATTTGTTTTACTCCAACAGAATTACTATGATCAAGTAAAATTATATGCAATATGTGAAAGTGATTTGAAAGCTAAGAAACCTATGCAAGTATATGTGTAGTATTTTTATTAGGCAGGAACGAGTGGCAGCCCAATTATAAAATACTGAATTCTCCTCTGTGCCACCTTTGTGGGTAGGGAAACTGGAGAGAAAAAACATGGTAAGTAGGAGAATCTCAGAACAAGTATGAATCCTTTTGTCATCTCCCTGACTTCTAGTACCCTCTTCTAAAATTACTTTAAATCCATTTTATATTTATTCTGGGCATACTTACTTGACTACTCCAGTAAAATGTAAACTCTTTGAAGACAGGGAATTTCATTTTTGTCTTTATGTCAAGTGCTCGGCCCATGGTATAATAGATTCTTGATAAATGCATGATGAATGATTGCTTGACACTGAGAAAGGAGACAGAAAAATTTAAAAAACTGCCATGGAACTACCATAGAAGGATATTCTGGGACATTCAATGCAGGAACAAGAGACACTTTCCATGAATCTCAATGCAGGAACAAAAAACACTTTCCATGAATCTTTAGGGTCCTCAAGATGTTGCTGCTCTAGAGCAAAAAACTAAAAATGGAAAATCATCATAGCGATGGTAGACAAATGATGACAGGACAAAAAATGTGTATCTCATGATACATGTCTATAAATATGTACATAGACCTCATCTGTGTGCTATATAGAAGGCTAAGAAAGTAACACTCATTTTTCAACCAGACTCGCAGAATTCCACCTTCCTTTAAAGCTTGGCTCAGGTGTCACTTTCTACAGGAAGTCCTCAATTTAATTAGTTGTAAGCATATTTTCTCTCTCTTCCTCTCCAATTATACTACATTTATATATCTCTTTAAGAGTGATATAATAAATAGAATGTAAAGTCCTTGAGGGCAGGGACAGTTTTTCCATTTTATCTGTGTACTTTCAATGTCTAAAAGAGTGCCTTGTACACAGTGGTTGCTTAATATAAGTTATGAATGAATGGATGGATGGATAAATAAAGGAGGCCTTTATATTGTGATTTTCTTGAAATTGCTATAATAATCATAATGCAAACAGTCTCTTCTACTTCTACTCTAACTACTCATTGGAACTTGAGTGGGCAAAGGGAGATTGCTCTTTTGAAAGAACTAAAATTTATGTACTCTAATTTCAAGTCTTTATTTTGCATATTCCAAGTCACTCAAATGGACAGAGAAGAAAACTTTTGTGATTGTATGATACTAGAAACATAAAACACCCAAGTTTATAGGGGGTTTATCCATCATACACTTTGTGATTAATTCACCTCCAACCCCATCCTCTTAGATTGATTAACAATAATTCACATAGTGTACAAACGACTACATACATTTCATATATGAAAAAAAAAGCTCACTGCAAGTCTAACCAAACTTAGGTTGATATGTCTTCTCAGTCAGAAACATTTTAAGTCAGAGTGAGATAAGGTAAAGGATACAATAGACTGATCATGAGCAGGAAGGAGAGTACATACTAACTTTTAATGCCTAGTTGTACTCAATGGTCTCTCCTTCATCTTTAGGTTAACCTCTGTGTGCTCACTTTGCCTGCTTCTCCACAAGAAATCTTAATCTCAAAAAGGGTACCTAGCCAGGAGAGACTTAGTTCAAATCCAGTATAAGACCGTGAGCAAGTCACTTAACCCCGAATGCCCCAGAAAAGCTAACAACAAGAAGAAGCTCCTAGTGTAGAACCACTATTAGGTGTGTGAGCCCACTAACTACAGCCAGTTGTTAAATTTTCAGGATTGGCATCTACACTTCGGAAACCAGCAAACTAAAAATCAGGGCTTGATTTATTTTGTTTTGATTGTCTAGTTCTAAGAAAGTAATGGAGAATGTTAATAAGGCAGATTAAACTTTAAAATGTTCACTGCAAACATTTTTTTTTCCAAGAGCCACTAGTTAAACATTTACCAGCACATCACTATGGTTTCAGCTGTAGGAGGAATGTGTGAAAAGTCAGAAGATCTCTCTGACAGTAGGAGTCCTGACTGAGAAGAGGGGAAGTTGGGGAGTTAATGGCAAGCTGTAGGAATCAACCTAGCAGAGAAAATACCATAGCCAGAAACACCTTCCCTGAGGCAAATCGGGAATGTGGGAAGAAGAGAGCTAAGGGATGATTGGAAATACATGATTCACAGGATATCTTCAGGGAAATACGTTCATTTTAGTTTTCACAATCACACAAGTCTCTGCTGCTTCCGGAGAGCTGAGAAGTGTTTTATTCATGGCTAGGAAATCAAGGAAAACCAGAGCTGACAGAAACAGAAATCATCCTATACCCACTTGGTGAGTCTAGGGAGGGGCCAAAGTAGATCAATGCATGCATAGATACGCACTTTGAAATATCATTATATGTGATATGAAACCAAAATAATAACTGATATTTGTATATTGCATTTAGGCTTACAAAACACTTTATGACCATTATCTCATTTGAGAGTCACAAAAACAGTACAAGTATTATTATCCATTTTTCATGGATGAAGAAACAGAGAGGTTAAGTGATTTGTCCATGGTCACATAGCTATTGATTTCCTGAAACAGAGGAGTATACCTGAAATATTATACATCACTATACATTTTGTGGCACATTAGAGAAAATGTATAATTGTTTGTAAAAAAAATCTTCACATTGTCAGTGGTTGAAATTATTTTAGCATTTTCTCAACATTCATGAATCAGTTCAACATTTATGAAACCTGGGTTTGAATCCTATTTCACCCAATTACTAGCTATCTAAACTTTATGTTTTATAAATATTATATAATTTGATCCTCAAAACATCCCAGGGAAAGAGGTATCATTATTATAAGCATTTTACATTTGAAGAAACTGAGGGAGAAGTGACTTTTTCAGGGTTACACATCTAGTCAGTGTCTGAGGCAGGATCTGAACACAAGTCTTCCAACTTCAGATCCAGTGCTCTATCTATTACACCACAGCATTTACCTGCTGAGATTTTTGTAAAGACAAAATGAGAATATATATATATATATATGTATATATATATATATATATATATGAAGTGTTTTGCAAACCTTAATGCTTAATGTAAGCTATTATTTTAAAGTATAAATGCCTACTATGTGTGTGCACTGAGTCAGGTGCTGAGAATACAAACATAAAAACAGAACTATTCCTGAACACACAGAGGTATTAACAGTGAAAAAATGGAGGCACAGGAAAGAATTTTAGGTGCCTATCTTTATTTTACTTCCTCTACTATACTGTAAATTTCTTATATTCAGTGATTATTTTCTTTAACTTTGTATACCCCCTCTCCTTGGCCAGGGTATAGAGCCATCAACATAGTAGGTATTCAGTAGGAATAGGATTTTTTTCAGAAATAAATGAATGAATGAATTATTGGAGAGGAATTCTCATTTCAATCTAGGGACTGCTCTTCAATAAATTCCTGTTTGTGCATACCAGATTTCTAACAAAATTGCTTCCCATACTGCTGTTCTTTCCTATATCTTAGAAAGCAGGGAGAGTAATTCATTCTGTCCTTCAACATAATTGCACCCCCTTCTTAGTTTGCTAAAGCTCTGAAAAGCATGCACTGGAATCATCCTTTTATGATTATAATGAGCCCTACATATAAGCAACATCCAGGGATAAGCAAGTTCCCATTGTTTGTTTACCTGATTGCCTGACAGCTGGTCAACTTAGATCACTCATAAGTACTTTCATTTGTAAAATAAGAAAGCTGAACTAGATAATCTCTAAATTCTATTCCACCTCTAAAATCCGTAATTCTGTGCTAGAGGCATGTTCTCACTTTGGAAGTAAAGTTTCTAAACCTCATCTTCTTATAATATGTTTTGTGACTACAAAGTAATGTGACTCGCTTTTATAAGTTTCTCATGAAAACTGGTTTCACCACCTTATAGCCAAACTAATGACAACAGACCTTTATGTAGGACTCTAAGGTTTGCTTCATCTGGTCTTCAAGCAAAGACTAGATGCTCATTTGTCAAGTAGGTCATAGTTATACACATTCTTTTGATGCACTGGCTCTATTAGAGGACCACCAAGATCCCTTCCAACACTCAAAATCTAGGATTCTAAGGAATCTTTCAAAGGAAAACAAAGGGAAAAGTTATGAAGAGTGAGAGAATTCCATGCTGGAATAGGGCAAAGACACCTGAAACAGATTAGAAAGAGAAGGATAAAAGAAACTTTCTAACTATGTAACCATGTAAGTTTTTCTCCTTAGGGGAGACCTGAGAGAGAAGCAGCTTCTTGTCCTCCAAGGAATAGTAATAATGTGGATATATAGGAATACTAGGAAATATCATCTAATACTGTCTAGAAGATGGTCAGAAGTGGCAAATAATGCTATGGGGTACCAGGGACACCAATATGTTGATTCATATTGTGTGTGTGTATATATATATATATATATATATATATATATATATATATATATATATATATATATATATATATACATATACACACACATATATACAGATATACGCACAAGCATATGTATACACATAAATGAAGAAGAAGAAGAAGAAGAAGAAGAAGAGGAAGAAGAAGAAGAAGAAAAAGAAGAAGAAGAAGAACTCTCAGTTCCAGTGACAAATTCCTGGACAAGAAGTCAAAAGTGACATGGGTACTGTTTTTTATTGCTGCTGCCAAATGAAAGTGAGGACTTCAGAAGAAAAAGGTGGATGTGAAATGTCAAGAGGTATTTAAGAAGATAGTACTTGCAAAGGAGATCTGAATATCCAGATCACAGAGTAAAGGTTAGGAATAATAATCACTTTACCAGCAATAATGAACTTGATAAAACTCGGTTAAAAAATACAGTCCTCTAATTAAAAGCTAAACTGTATATTAAAGAATATTATTGTAATGGAGCCATTTTGTAGAATAGTAAATATTTGGAAAAATCAACAGTGGTCACTGGATTGGAAAAGATCAGTTACAATTCCAATCCCAAAGAAAGGCAATGCCAAGGAATTGTTCAGATTACCAAACAATTCTACTCATTTCACATACCAGCAAGATTATGATTAAGATTCTGCAATCTAGACTTCAGCAATATGTGAACCAAAAATTACCAGAAGAACAGGCTGGTTTTCAGAGGAAGAGAAAATGGAGACCAAATTGCCACCATTCCCTGGATTATGGAGAAAACAAGAGAGTTGCAGAAAAACATCTATTTCTGCTTCACTGACTACATTAAAGCCTTGAACTGTGTGGATCACAACAAAATATGGCAAAGGGATCTCCTCAAAGAGATGGAAGTACCAGATCATCTTACTTGTCTCCTGAAGAACCTGTATGTGAGCCAAGAAGCAACAGTTAGAACCAAACACTGGACTACTGATTGGTTAAAGATTGAAAAAGATTGGAAAAGTGACAAGCCTACATTGTCACTTTATTTAACTTATATGCAGAGTACATCATATGAAATTCCAGGCTGGTTTAATCAAAAGCCAGAATTAAGGTTACCAGGAAAAATATTAACAATCTCAGATATGGAGATGAGAGTGAAAGAGGAGAACATAAAAGCTGACTAGAAGCTTAACATAAAAAAACAAAAACAAAAACAAAACTAAGATCTTGGCAACCGGTCCCATCACTTCCTGGCAAATGGGGCAGAAAAAATGGAAGCAGCATCAGATTGTATATTCTTGAACACCCTCTTGGAAGTGGGTGAAGAATGCAGACATGAAATTAAAAGATGCTTGCTCCTTGGAAGAAAAGCTATGGCAAATGTGGACAGCATACTAAAAAGGAGAGATATAATCTTGCTGATAGTACTCTGTATAATCAAAGCTATGGTTTTTCCAATAGCAATATATGGCTGTGGGAGTTGGACTACATGGAAAACTGAGTACTACAGAACTGATGTTTTCAAATTGTGATGCTGGAGAAGACTCTTGAGAGTCCCCAGGACAGCAAGGAGATCAAATCAATCACTACTTAAAGAAATTAATTCAGGCTATTCACTGGAAGGTCAAATCCTGAAGCTTAAATATTTTGGCCACATAATGGGAAGATGTAACCCATTGGGAAAGACCCTGATGTTGGGAAAGACTGAAGGAGAAAGGAAAAGGAGACAGCAAAAGATGAGATGGATAGATAATGTCATGGAAACAACAAATATGATCTTGGACAGACGCAGTGATAGTGGAGGATAGAGAGACCTTATTGTGCTATTGTCCATGGGGTCACGAAGAGTCAGACATAACTAAACCACAAAATATACAGCAAAATCATACCAGTGGTAAAGGGCAAAGTTGGGATTCAAAGCTATATCCTACGACTCTAATTTGGAAGCTCTTTCCAATCTACAATGCTGCCTTACAGTTTTAACAGAAATCTTGTGAAGCTGATCAAAATTGTGTACATACATCTGCCATGTTTATGGAGATGAACAGTCAGAGTTGATCAATAATTCATAGGAGACATATCTAAGAGAGACAGCAATGAAACTTATGTTCAAAACAAGTAAGATGACAGAGATCTTAATGCTAAATTTCATAGGTAATAAATACCACACAGTAGCTAATTTTTGTATAGCACTTAAAAGTTTGCAATGTGGTTCATATATTTTATATTCGCACAGCAAGCCTATGCAGTAGGTGCTATTATTATTTTTCATTTTACATATGAGAGTTTCAATGACTTGCACTGAATCAAAGAACTAAGAAAGCATCTGTGTCAGGATTTGAACTCAGATCTTCCTGATTTAAAGCCCAACATTCTGTCGACTATGACCTCACAGACAGATGTCACTAAGACTTTATGGGATGGTACTCATGATTAAAATGTGGTTATCGAGAAGGTATATATTTCAATATTTCAGTGCATGTATGACCTCATTTATATGGACATTTGCTCCAACAGAGATCACACACACTTACCTTGTGTGTGTGATCTGTGTGTTCACTCTTGTCCATGAACTTCCATTAATTCTTAATAAAGCCTCCACTCAATAAACTAAAGTCTCTTCTAGATCTCTTAACTTGAGCAATGCCATATATAGGGCTCATTTTGTGTTATCTCTCACTTTGATGCATGGACCACCCTCCATTCTGGTCATAAATGTCTTGGATGCTATGCTTTACACTTCTAGTATTGCCCAAGTCTGGATCAGCAGAAATTTTTATTATTTGAAGATTAGGGTGTTTCAAGATTCATAAAGAAAAACAATCAATAGAAGAACACTCAAATGGATCCATGAAGTAATTGATTCAGTAGTTCCACTCAGTAATGGAAATGTCAATACATCCTGTCCTGTGCAACTTCCTGTCTATGTTCTCTCAAAAGTACATCTCAGGATACCACCTAATGTGCTAAAGGGCCTCTTTGCTTTCTCCATATTTTGTGAGTGTGGATACTAGTGGTGCACTCTGTCTTTCTGCCTGTCTTTCTTGGATCTTTCCATGAGATCAATTCACTTTCTCTTCCTATCAAACAATTCTTGATGATATTTTTTTCCTCCTGTCCTTTGATGAGGCTCAGCAGTTAGGATATATGCTGTAGGCCACTCACCAAGAACCTCTACAGAGGTAGATGTACTACATGTCTTGCTGCTATAAAGCAATCCTAGTAGAATGTTAATATTTGTAAATCAGTCTTTGTTTTGAGTAGTAAGTATAGTATCATTAAAGGAAAACTGATTTAAAAAAAAAAGATGATTCTTTTTTTTTGAGGAAAAACTCCTGGTCCTTGAAAATTCTGTATAATTTACTCCATTCACTTCCTTCTGTTCAATTCTGAGCCTAGTCTATTCTCCTTATATAGTATCTGCATAAGATACAGATTGTACTTTAGTAAAAAAAAAAAGTAACCCAATACATAAAAGATACAGTGGAATAGTATGTATTAAAAAGATGTACTCAAATGAGGATGTATAGGAATTAGATAAGAGAAACATGAATAATGATCAAAGTCTGTTACTATTATGGGAGCATACTACACATGAACAGGATATAACAAGGAAAGTAGTAAGGACTGGGGAAATCAAGCACATGAGCATCCACCAGAACTAAATTTCTGTACAAAGTACACCTGTAATTCTTCAAGGGGCAGAAGAATTAGTACAGAGCTATTCTAGATCTGAATCTGACCAATAAGTAAAAACTAATTGTTAAAGTGGTAATTATGGAATCCAAAGTTCCTGTAGTGGAAATTGTCCCTAAAGAGATGGGAAATCTTAAATAATTCAATTTTGGAGATAGAAATAATTCCAATCAGAAAAAAAATGAGAGCTGCCATCTTTCTACTGTACCATGCTTGCAAAATATAGTTCCCTATAGTAGATGAGTGGGTTTTAATGTATGATAGAGAAAATGAGAGAATTACTCAAGTATGATCTTTTTCCTTTTGTTTTTATTTCTATTTCTGGAGAATAATCTTTAGAAAGGTAAAGAATCAGAGAAAATATTAGGAGCACAAAATCTAAAGGGAAGCATGGAAATACTTACATGGACTGATGCACAGTGAAGACCAAGAAAACAGTACATGCAATGATCACAACAATGTAAATGAAAGGAACAAGAACAAATCAACTAAAAATAAATCTTTATTATAAAGATAAAAATGAAATTATAAGGAAAATTATATAAATTATAGAAAAAATTACAAAGAAAAATGAAAAAGAAAAAGCTTGGTCCCAAAAAAGAACTATTAGAATACATCTTCCGTATCCCTTCGCAGAGGTGTATGTATGTAGAGTGGAGGGTGGGATTCAATGAATGTGGAATACTGAATATATTGTGATACTTTTTTCAATCTGTTGATCACTTCTCCTCCTCCTCCTCTTTATTCTTCCTCTTCTTCTTCTTCATAAAAAGTTCTTTACTATAAGTAATGGTTCTTTGAGAGGAGGAATATTGGGAGAAATTTTGGCAATGTAAAAAAAGAGGTATGAATAAAAATGCATTTTTCAAGGAGGAGTGAAAGCCTAGGATAAGTGAGATGTTAAGAGATATCCAATCGCCATCAGTGACTTCATGTAGCCCCAGATGAACTACATCTTGGACTTGTATCTCAATGCTGAGTTACCATCTGTGATCTCTAAGAGATCGTAGAGAATAAGAGAGGCACCATACAATTGGAAAGGGGAATATATCTAAGTTTTCAAAATACAGAAAGTGGTTAAAATTTTGGGACCCCTTTGAGTCTTGGCAAAGCTCTAGAATGTATTGGTAAAGGAATAATTTGTGAGCACATAGAAAAGAAAATGGTGATCTGTAATAGTCATCATGCATTTATCAAAATCAGGTTATTCTAATTTACTCTATCCTAATTCTTATTTTTCAAAAAGTTCCTTGAACCCAAGGGATATAGTAAATTTCAACAAAGCGTCTAATAAGTCTCTCATTATCCTTGTAGATAAGGTGTATAGAAATATGACTTAGATGCTATAATTGTTTGGATTTGGATCTGTTTGAATAACTGGTCCCAAAGAGTCTGTGAACTTGGAATACAGTCTGTCCTTGGCCCTGTGCTGTTCACCATTTTTATCAATGATTTGGATGAAGGCATGCTTATCAAATTTGCAAACTACAAAAACTGGGGAGGCATAGCTAACGTGTTGCATGACAGAGACAGACTCCAAATGGATCCTGACAAGCTAGAATTATGGGTTGAATCCAATAATATGAAATTCATACTTCAATTATTTCAAGGATACATGATTTTGTTGGTTAGAAGTACTTTCTTAAGTGAAGCTAGACAATCTTCAAGGGTTGTTGCAGCTGAAACATTCATCAATTTGGGCCAACCTATTGATGACCCTCCAAATTTAGCTGGGGTAGTTTCTGTTGAAATATATACATTCTATGGCAGGAGTCATAAATGAAGCCCTTCAGCTTGTTTTTATCTATCTGACCTTGTACTCCTTGTGTAGTCTTGAAGAATCAAAGTTTATATTGGTCTGTGTAGAGAAAGATTTTAGATCATGAAACTTAATAGTGAAAAAGTATAAATGTTTATACTTTGGGATATGCCTGAACAACAGTTCAGTGAAAAAAAATATGGCAGTTTCATTGAACTACAAGTCTGAAATGAATAAACAGAATAATGTGACTGTGGAAAAAGCTTAAGTTGCATTAAGGGAGACTTAGGAATAGTTCCATGATACTCTACCCTCCTGAGATTGAATTTAGAGAATTATTCAGTCTCAGGCAAAACAATTTAAAAAAGACATTGAAGAACTACAGCACAATCATGGGTGGGTGAAAAGGGAGACTAGATATTATGCCCTATGAAAACAGACAGAAGGAACTGGGGTTGTTTATAAAGTGCAGAGAGAGGAGACTGAGAGCACTAAAGACATTTAGGAAAAAAGAGAGTCTAGAATTGTTTTGCTTGGCTCCAAGAAGGCACAAGGCACATCTTTTCCCTCAACTTCTCCCTTTTCTAACTTTATTACATTCTTATCACCATCAAGGTCCCAGTCACCTAGGCTTGCACCCTCATTGCCATGCTCAGCTTATCACTTTCACTCACCTGTTTTCCAATTTTGTCATGTCTACCTTCCAACACTCTTATAAAAATTCCCTTTACATTCCCACAGCTGCCACCTCTTAGCTCAGGACTTCTTCCCTTTTACCTGAACTACTGAAAAAGCAAGGAGACTATTGTCTCCTTGCCTCGTCTTTCACATCTCTAATTCATACTCTAATTGGCTACCAAAAGAACTTTGATCAAAGCTCAAAGCTAGCCATATTACTCCTTCTACTCAGTAAATTCCACTTATTCTTTATTTAACTCTAGGATAAAAACTAAAACTTTCACATTTAAACCTCTTTACAACCTGGCACCTTGAGACTTCTCCAATCTTCTTAACACTTAATTTTCCTACATCCAGTTACACTGGCCTACCTTTTGTTCCTCAAACACAACACTCACCCCTCTCCTTGCTGTACCCTTGCACCAGCTGTCCTCCATGCCTACAAAGTTTTCTTTGCTCACCTTTACCTCCAAGCTTTCCTAGCTTCCTTCAAGACTCATCTCAAATCCCATCTTTTTACAGGAAGTGTTTTCTGATCCTTTCTTTTATGCCCAATGACATCCCTCTGGAATTATCTTTTATTTCCATTGTATATATGTGGAATATATATATATATATATATATATATGTATATATATATATATATATATACTAATTTATATGGTTTCTCCTCCATTATAATGTAAATCCTTTGAAGGTAGTAGTCATCTTTTGCCCTTTTTCTGTATCCTAGAACTCAGCATTAGTACCCACATATAATAAATGCTTAATTAAACACTCATTAACTTAAATACTTACTTGATGGCTGGCATGCAGAGAAGCAGCTATAGGCTTGATGTAACTCTTAATATACCCCACTGTCCAATAGGACAATAGGAATAAGTTACCTTAGAAAGCAGGGGTTTCCTTCTTATTGGAAGTCTTCAAGCAGAGAATGTGTGATTATTTGTCAAGTATTCTGCAAAGAGGATTCCCAGTAGGATATGGTTTGGTCTATGTTATCTTTGTGTTCCTTCTCACTTTAATTCTGTGATTCATGGCTATTAACCACTCAGGACTGCTTCTTTTTTCCTTCCTGTCCAGGATGGCCATGCATGATTCACACAACATTTTTAAATAAATATTCACTAAGCTAAACTGGCTCTATACCAATATATATTTTTTTTCCTCTACGTACGAAAACATTCATTTCTGACAAGTTCACATGCTCTAAAATTTATTTTTTTAATTGCCATGAATCCTACAGATCCCTTTTTAATCTAGTACAATAATTTTCAAAACAGTTATACAGTGGGAAAAATTTTGGATTTCCACTTTAAGGTATACATACATACATATACATATACATATACATACATTATATATATATATATATATATATATATATCTAATGGAATGGAAGGTAGCTTGACAGAAGCCAATCTACTGATACAATTAAATAAATATCTCTAGAAACAAGTTCCTGACCCTCACACACAGAAAAGGATATGGTCTTATTTAAATTTTCATCTTATACTGATTAGTAAAAGAACATTCAGATAAGCATATTTGTTACATTGCTTTGCAGTTGTTAGGAAAAGTTACTGTTGCAATTACTGGTTGGTTTGATTTTCAATAATACTTCTTCCTTTTTATCCTTCTAGTATGGCAGGTAACCTCACAACCTTGGTATTATCATCTATTTCATACCTTCCCTTAACCTTTAAAGTCATTTTCAGTTCTAAACCTCTCCTTTCATATCCTATGAAATTTATATCCAAGGAATTGCCAAATGTTGCTTAGACCTTGTTTAGACCTCTACAAGACCTTCTCTATTCATACAACCATCAACATAGTTCAAATCATTGACACCCCTTGTATAGATGTTTGCCATAGACTCCTAATTGGAATCCCTGTGTCACCTTATCCTATTCCATCCATCCCCTAGCAGGCTACCAAAGTGTATTTCCTAAAGCTAAAGTCTCATCATATCAATTCCTTATTCAATACACTTCAGTAGTGTCCTACTGTCTTTTGGATAAAATATAAACTCCTCCATTTGACTATTAAAGTCCTTTACAACTTAGCCCCAGCCTAACTTTCCCGCTCCAGCATCTCTTTCTATCCTCTACCATCTAGGCACACTGGTCTTATCTTTCTGCTTTGTAAATTTCCACTGGCTGTCTCCCATTCCTGGAATGTATTTCCATTTAACATTTTCCTCATAAAATCCCTAGTTTTCTTCAAGATACATCTTAAACATTACCTTTTTCGTAATGATGCCTTTCCAGATCTCTTAAAATTACTATGTATTTATTTCCCATGAACTTGGCAGTGAGTTGTATTTATACACAATTTTCATAGTGATTCTGTACTTATAAAAGTAATATATTCCCAATTAGAGAGCAAGACTAATTGCGGACAGGTGTTTGAGCTCCCAGCTCTGCTCCAGGAAAGGTTTGTCTCTCTTTGTGGTTCCCACTGCTCCCTTATGCCACAAGTGAAAGGATATCATGATACATAAAGATATATAAATAAATACATAAAATATCCTGATACCAAAAAAAGGTAGACCACAAGTGTTGATGAGAAATAATATCAAAACTGGCAAATATCTTCTTTAACAGAACAAATTTAAGAACGCAAGCAGAAGTAGGTGAAAGGTAGGGCCCATTCACTGTCGCCCTTTACAAGGGCTTTTTTTCTCTCCTCATAAGAATACTCACCCACTCTCTGGGTGAGCAGGAAACTCACGATAAAACACACACAACCACATGTGACCTCAGTCACACATGACTGTGACCTCACAGCTTGTCCATTCAGATGAAGTTTCTCTCTCATGGTCTCATAGAAAGGAACTTCAGAGGTGGCAGGGACCAGCCGCTGCCAGTCACACCCCTACCATGAGATGACTGTCACCTCTTCCTTTTTCTCTCCTCACTCCCCTCAAGAGTCCTTAGAAGATAAGCTACAGCCATTAGCCACGTTGAAATCTGCACCACTTAACTACAATCTGGGACTGATTTTGTTAGTTTCCTACCTTCCCAAAATGGGAACAACTATAAATTCCTGAGGATTTTGTAGCCAGTTATCCCTCTGACAGAGACTGTATATGTAGATCACATCTCCCTTGGTAGAACATAACCATCTTGTAAGCAGAGATTATTTTACTTTTTATGCTTATATGCCCAGTATATTTTATTGAATTTGTTTACTTCAATTTTTTATTAGACTGAATAAAATTAGTATGTAACGTGTGTCCTCCAAACAAGCCAACTTTCCTAAAACGAGACCTCTTCTGTTTATTTGTATATGTGTGTACATGTGAGTACTGCTTATGCATGTAGGTCTGTCTATATCTATGGAGAGACAGAGAGAAGAGGAGAGAGAAGAGACAGAGGCAAAGAGAGAGAAAAGAGGAGAGGAGAGAGAGAAGAGAGAAAGAGACGGAAAGAGACAGAGAGAGGCAGAGAGTTTAACATTCTGGGTTTAGAGTCAGTTGTGGATTCACATTTTGCTTCTAAAACTTGCCAGCTATATGATCCTCTACTAAAAATCTTCGTGACTCAGGCAACACCACAGAAATTGTCTACTCAGTCACAGATACTAGAATGTTTTGGGGATTTTCTCTTCACTCATAAAATCACAGATCCTTCTGATAGAAGTTTTTGAGAACAATGACTGTTTCATTTCCTTCTTTGTACCTTCAGTACATAGTGCCTGGCACATGGTGAACACTTAATAAGTTTGGTCAGCGATTGACTGAGAGTAAACATTAATCTATTTATGTATAACTATAACTGTATTCAATTACACAAAATTTTAATATAAAAATCCTAACTGATGAGACATTTGCTATTTTTTTCTATAAATAAATAAGCTTTGTTTAACACAAAATATAAGACATCACAGCAATTTAAAAGGAACTCAAAGAGCTGGGGAAATTTGAAATGGCAAACAAAAATGTAGAGTAGGCTTTTCAGGGCTGAAAAGCATTCTCATTTGCCATCTCTCCTCCCTTTTCCCTCCCTCCAGTTTCTAACGTAGTTTTTGCTCAACTGCAAAGCTTGAAAACCGCATTACTCCTTGGGGGTATCTCCATACATTTTCTACCATGGCCTAATTTTCTGCTGTCTTTGGAGTCAGATGTATCTTCAATGTGAAAGAGTGGACGCTGTAATAAAGATGACAATTCCCTGGGATTATTCCTACCACTTACCAGTGGTCTGCAATAGGGGCATTTATGACCTTCATAATGAGAACCCTAACTAAGGGACTCAGGGTGTATACACAATGACCTTGTTGGTGAGAGCTGAAAGAATATACCATAGTATATAGTGCCCAGCTTATGGCAGGACTTTATCTGTCTGGACAGACCAGTGACAGGGCACTCCAGGAGGAGTAAAGTGTTGCTACTCTTTCCACTGCTCTTTCTGGTAATAACAGCATATTTACAAGTCCCAATGAGGTTGTGTAAAAGCCATATTTGGAGGATGGGGGATGGAAGTTTAGCTTCTATTTAGACCAAAAACAAAGCAGTAGTTACTACAAAGAATTCTCATTTATAGGGCCAATAGAAAAAGGACTATTTCTCTCCTAAGCTCTTCCCTCAAGCACATCTATATGTGTTAAATGTACAAGGAGAATTGTTTTAGTGGTTAGGTTTTTAAATATAATTCAAGTAATCCTCCATGTAATTGATATTAGAAAAATAAAAACAAAATGCACCAATTAACTAGAACAATTTTTTTATTAAATCAAATTTTTATTAAGCATTTACCATCTACAAGGTGATAATTATTAAGGCTGACATATGGTATGATAAAAAGGTATTGATTCTGCAGTCAGAGGACAAAGGTTGAAATCTCACCTCTGATATTACCTGAATGACCTTAGCTATGTCACCCAACCTCCTTGGCCCTCAGTTTTGTCATGTTCAAAATGAGGTCATTTGAACTAGGTAATTTCTAAGGTCCCTTACAGCACTAGAGCTATGTTTTTGGAGGAGAGCAGGCTATATTTCTAAGGATCAGGACTTTCAAAGAACCTATAGATAAGTCAGAAGTAATAGAAATCAAATTATTTAGAATCACAAGATCTTGGGGGCCATATGACCCAACCCATACCTGTATCATAAAGGTGGTATTGTGGATAGAGTGCTGGGTCTAGAGCCAAGAAGATCTGAGTTAAAATCTGGCCTTCAATACATACTAGCTCTGTGACCCTGGGTAAGTCACTTAACCCTGTTTGCTTCAATTCCTCATCTGTAAAAATGAGCTGGAGAAGGAAGTGGTAAGTCACTCCAGAATCTTTGCCAAAGAAAACCCCCAAAGTGGAAGGACACTACTGAAAAATCACTAAACAACCACAAAACAATGTCATACTAACGAGCAGTCATCCATCTTTTGCTTAAAGACCTCCAGTGTGGCCAAGAACTCACTAAAACAGGAGGAAGCCTATTCCACTTTCTAATAGCTATTAAGTGTTTGTAAGGTTCTCTTTACAACTGAGCCTACATTTACTTAATCTCAGGTTTTTGCTAAATATTTCAAGTTCACACATGCAGACTTAGGTAGAAGGCTAAAGTAGCATGCATAATTCATTCATTCATTCAATAAACATTTATTAAGTACCTGCTATGTGCTAGGTGATAAGGATACAGAAACAAAAATGGGGGAAAAAAAGCCAAAGGTCTAATTGCACCTGAAATATTTGCAAGATTTTGATAAAAACAAAAATGAGCTTTGGGTAAAGATGGGGTATCATTATGCCATAATTAATCATACAGTATATTTTACTTTGCTTATGTGAGCACATTTTCAATGACCACAAAGAATATATATTTAGATATATATGTATGTTTATATATATATGTATATTTATGTGTGTGTATGTATGTGTGTATACACACACACACACATATATAACGTCTCTTTCTCTGCATCCTTGAAGGCAGGAGGGACTACCTTGGTATTTTTGTTTCTCTCATGTCTAGCACAGTGCTTGGCATATAGTGCTTAATAATGCTTTGTCATTCTTTAGCATTGATCCATTCATATAAATGGGAAAGATACCTTTATAATGTATTGTTTTTACATGCACAAATACATATCCAAATATTGAATTTCACAGGTGATTCATGTCTTTTTTGTCACAGGGAGGTGAGGGGAGAGGGAAAGAATGGGGACAAACTGGTAATAATTGTACATTTAATAGACTTTTTTAATGTGTTGTTTTTGCCTCACCTGATACTGTTTGGGTTCAAGATGGGTCCACTTGATTGGGGAGTTCAAGAATACTTTTAACGAATCTTCCTCTGATAGATTCCTGGGTGACACAAAATTCCTCATCCTTGTAAATAAAGCTTGCTCTGTGATGCCACAGGTCATCCCTTCTGTGAGTAAAGAGCATTAATGGCAATGCTACAGTTTCCATGCGCACCACATTCAGAGAGAGAGTTCCAAAGAACAAGCTCAAACAACACAGCTAAAACGTGCGTTTATTTTTTATTAAGGATGACAAAAAGTTAAACATATCTTTCAGTACCGTCTCTTTCCCTCCCCCTCCCCCTCTCTCACACGCACTGTATATCAGTATTCTGGACACCAAGTTATTTAAAGCTATTATTTAGTACCATAATAAGTAGTAATTTAAATACAAGGTAAAATCATCACATTGTCTTGTTTACTACTGATGTTAATTTTCGGTTGACGTGTAATGCTCCCCAAAAAAGGCAGCCTATGATTTGTTATCATTAAACTGTCAACTCTGCCATGACTTAGGAGTAGATTCACACTACACTTCTTGCAGCATATCACTGTATTTTCTATCAGTCAAAAAAAAAATCCAGAATCGTTTTAATTGTGTCTGTGCTATTTTTCTATTAACTGTTTCATGCATTTTTCCTGGCCTTTTAATTGCAGTTTAATAGTGGTCATTAACACATTAAGGGGTGTTAGAAGAACATTTGAAGTCCTCTTGACTTCTACTAAAGTTGACACTTCAATGCTAGAGTAATTTCAGCTATTCATTTATTTAATAGTGACCTATGCAAATGTGGAACCATGTCATTTTACAAATTGACTGTAATAATTAACTAGAAAGGCAGAGTAAAATGAAACAGGTTATAATTAGAATATAACTGCTACAGTATTACGTCAGCTAGAATAAAATCATCTCAAATGATTAAATTGGTTTCAATTATTAAGAATCAGTTTAATGTACCCACTGTTCTGATTTTTACATTTCTCTTTTTTGTGTGCATTAGATGTCACCTCATACAATTTATGTATTTTATTCATCTTGGTAAAACAGGCATTACAAAAGTTTAATTAAGTAGTAAAAAGACTTCATATTATTCTGCTGAATTCTAAATTAGTTGTAGAAACTAGTAGGAGACCAGGCTTCATGCCATTCATGTTCATTTCAATTAAGTATATCTTTAAGCTACCCAACAGAACTTTTGGGATATATATACATACATACATACATACACACACACACAAATCTATTTCGCTGTATCACTATTTTGTCACAATGACTAATTATGATCTATTCAGTGATCAATTTATAGATTTTTTAAAAAAAGTAATCCTGACTTTCCAACAATATAAATTATAAATACTATAGTTTTAATTTTTTTTTTGTTTTTACATAAAGAATGCCAAAGTCAGTACCAACCATAGTGAAACAGTATGGAGTCACACAAAATGATTGTAGATGACCTATATCTTTATATATCATAGTAGGTTAGGGACTGGACTTATGATATGACCGATATAAGGAACTCTCATCCGAGGACAGTCTCTCCCAACACAGGCTGCTCACCAATACCTGCTAAAAGAGCACTGCCTAAGAACCCTGTCTCAGAGTGTCCTTTCCAGCATCACAGAGCCAATGAGGTATCACAGGCCTCTGAACTTAGGTACTAGTCCTCCATCCATTATAGCACACTGTCTTTCAAAGTTGATGGAATGTTCTATGTATAATCGTTCTTAAGATCACAGAATCATGGATGTAGAGCTGCGCTTTCCTGCCCTTCATTCACAGTCTAATCGTGCTCCTTAATACATTTAGGGGAATGGGATAAACATTTTACATCCTCTTGACCTTAAAGGTCATCAAGTCCAACTCCTTCAGTTTACAAGTGAGAAAACTGAGGCCCAGAAAGCTCAATTTCATACAGAGCCAGGTTTCAAAAACTCCTCTGACCCCCAAAATGTAGAATTCTTTCCATTTTCCTTTCTGTGACATCATTCAGGTGGAAAAAAAATCAAACAACCTCAGTAACAGTCCTGGCTCTGATAATTCACAGCTGGAATGCTAAGACATGATGATAACAATCTGACTGGTGATTAGGTCTGGATATTTATAAATCTCCCTATTTGCAGAATCCTGTATTCATCACATCCTCATCACTTGCTTGCACCTTTCTATGGACTTTTACTCTTCAAATGCCCTATCCCTAAGATAAATTCCTCTCTTCTGTCACAAAGAGAATATATATATTCTCAAATGTCCACAAGGCTAACTTCTGATAATTTCAACTAGTTGGTACAACTACATTTGCTTTTAGGTCATTTTATTCCTCCACATGACTTTGTCATTCATATTTTTTCTCACTGATCCTATTAAATTATAAATAGATTGCCTTCTCTCTGGCTTATAAAGCCATTGTATGGATTAAGAATTACTTGGAGATGGTTAATTCATCCAGGATCTAGGTTCTCTAAGCTAGAGTGACCATCAGGGGAACCTGCTAGTACAGACCTATACTTGTGGAATAAGGTTAGAAGGAAGTTTAGAGTAATTGTTGAGTAAGATGTGTAACATACCTTAAAATACAAAGCCCAAAATGTGACTCATAAAATTCTACTAGATCAATTAGGAACAAAGATCAAACATTGCAAGAGTAAGTTCCTTACTGACATCATCTTGAGTATTTTGATCTCCTATCCAGAGATTCACTTCTTGTCTGAGGTAATGTCTCTCAGAATAAATTGGCCACAATTTTGACAGTTCAGTGTTTTCATGATAAGAAGGCCTTCGGCTCAAAATTAAGAATATTTTAAGTTATATCAGGGGAAGTTCACTTGGCTTAGGAAAAAACCTATGCAACACAAGTGGCCAATGAATACAAGCCATTTCCCCACCAGTATACGAGAGTAAAATGAATACAAAATAAGGGAATTTATGGTGAATTAAACTTGAACAAATGTTTGTATGGAACCTTGTCACTTTATCCATAGTAACAAGTTATAGAAATACATAAGTCTTGCAAACATAAATACAGAAATACATAAGTTTGCAGCCTTATTTGAGCAGAGTGGTAAGAGGGACCTTGAGAAAGATGAGAATATGAATGCCATGCAAAGAAAAACTAGGAGGAAAGGAATAAGAAAAAGACAAAGGAGTGTAGAAGGTACTTACTCAATTTAGGTGATACAGTGGATAGAGTGCTAGGCCTGAAGTTAGGAAGACACCTCTTCTTGAGTTCAAATCCAGCCTCAGACCATCACTGTGTGACCCTGGGCAAATCACTTAACCTTGTTTGCCTCAGTTCCTCTTCTGTAAAATGAGCTGGAGAAGGAAATGGTAAACCACTCCAGTATCTTTGCTAAGAAAATCCCAAAAGGGGTCACAAAGAATCTGACTCTGATGAGACTTAAAAAAAAAAAAAAAACCTGACTAAACGATTCAATTTACATTGAAATAGAGACCCAATTCTAAAATGGAGCTAAACAATAGAAAGCCCCCATACTCTTCCTACACAGAACAATCAGTAAATTAAATATCTTTTTAAAAACAACAACCCTTTGATGTTGTTTTTACTGTCATAACTGGTATAAATATATAGCCCAAACAGAGTATTAAACACATCCAAAAGCATTTTCAGAACATGAAGCCTGAAGAATAAAAACAGGGAGTCCATATGCTATAAGGGATTGTCTTCAAAGCATTTAAACCATCCAAGATTTTAAAGAATGCCTTGAGCCTGGGAATCATTTCTATTTTTTCCGAATGGAATTAGAGTTCTTTATTGTAATGTAATTGTAATTAATATTGTGCAGTTGTAATAATGTAATTATTATTAATTACATTTTCCAAATGTAATTAAAATTCTTTGCTTGGAACAAAGGCAATCATAGGATTACAATTATCTCTATTTCTACAAAAGAAACAATTAATATGGCAGGTTTCAGTTACATAGTACAAATATCCAGTTCCTGAATGTCTCATACATTAACTCATATATTGGGAACAATTGTACACACGGGTAATGGGTGCACATTTTTGCTTTGTTCTAGGTAAGAACTTTTTAAAAAGAAATAGCTTCAATGTATTTATACAGTATTTTAATTGATTTGAATAATTTCTACATTTATGTCTGACATCCTGAATGACATATATTTAGCTTTCCATAAATATATACTTTATAAATATATATTAAACAATGAAATTAACATCTCAAATGAGGTTATAATATGCTAGCTTTAAATCTAATTTCTGATTTATATCTAACATAATGTTATGAAACTGTCAAGTAAATACATTTTTAATGGTGGGATGAACTTTTCATGGACTTGAACGTGATGCTAAACCTCTGTGTCTCCTTTTAACACCTTTTCTTCTCTTGTTATGTCCACCCAAGGACTATTCTGTGTACCAGCTTTGAAGGGCTTTACTCTAAATTCACTGTCACCTTTGCCTTACTAAAGGCAAAAGTATTATCCTTTTTAGGGATATCTGCATTTTATCCACAGGAATGACTCTCTAATGTTGGCATTTCAGACAGTGTCAGACAGGGCAGGAGACATATTTAGAGTAGAAGTCCATCACAAATGCCTCATTCCACTGCTGGCTAGGTAACCAGACAAGCCATGATTCAAAACATTAAAACATGCTAGGGCACTACTTTAAGTATGGCTGTTACATTGTACATGTAATACATATACTATATTATTATACAGCATTACCGTACTGTTAGAAATGACAAACATGACGAATAAAGGGAAGTATGGAAAAGACCCACATGAACTGAAGGAAAGTAAAGTTAGAAGCACAAGACGACAACGACTACAACTATTTAAATAGAAAGAACAGACACATAACAAAAAAACTGAAAATGAATATTGCAAAATTACAAAGAGCCAGCATGGCTCAAAAGAAGAGATATGAGAAACTATGTCTACCTTACCCCATTTGCAGAGGTGGTGTACTACACGTTTTTAGACTTTTTTCAATATATTGATCAGTTTTACTAATTTTTAATCTTATTTTTTTTGCTTTATAAAATATATTTTTTTAAAAATCCCATTATTTTATGGGATATCTGTCTAAAAAGTGCAGGAAGAGGGGGAGGAATGTTGGAGGAAATGGTGATATTAAAAAAACAGAAAACATCATTAAAACTTATTTCAAAATAAAAAGCAAAATAGTAAAAAAAAAAAATGAGTTAGGCAGGGGCCTACGGGCCATATGTTATTCAAGACTAACGTTTATCACTCTCCATTGAATACTCTCCTGTTTGACTTAGGGCAAATACAAGTGGGTGATGTCTCAGTCTTTTAATCATACAAACTGTAAGTTTTACAAACAGTGTATATTAGAACATACCCCTTTCTTGAAATTAGGTGTATATATATATATACACATACATATATATGTATATATATACATATATATGTATATGTACACATGGATGGATATGGATATATGGATATATGTGTATATATACAAATGTGCATATATATATGTATGTATTTAAAGATGAACTATTTCAAAATAAAGAAATAAAAAGATGATGAGGATTGAGATGGACATACATTTCTTAAACTCCAATATATGAGGTCATACATAAGGTAACTCCAGCACAAAGTCATAAATAATATAATTCTGAAGAAAGATCAGAGAATAATAGCTGGGTCTCTAAAAGCAAAATCTTAATTCTTACCATCAACTAAATTTACTGGGAATTGGAAGAAATATGAGAGGTTACTGAGTTCAACTTTCTTATTTCCAGGGAGGTTAAGGACTTGCTCAAGATCATAAGGCTGGTTAGAGGCCAACCCAACACAGGTTTCCAGACTTCTTCGGTGCACCTTCCAGGGTCTCATGCGTTGCCTTTCTCCAATCACAGACCTGTTTTTATCTTTTCTCGTAACTCCACCACCTTCTTCCTTCTTTCTCTCACCTTCAGTCATTTCTTGGAACTTGTCCCTTGGAAGAAAAGTGTCTCTCTTTGAGTGAGAAATGCGTATCTCATAAAATAATCCAGAGCACTGCAATGAATAAAGCAATGTGAATGAATTACTGTAGGAGATTCTTGGTTGGAATATCCTTTCTGTGATGGAGAACTGTAACTGAGCCACCAAGGAGATGTTGTTAGCTGCTATTAATACATGCTATGCTTGAAGCTCAGCAGAACGTTTTACAAATATGATCTCATTTTATCCTCACAACCACCCTGGGAGATAGGTGGTATTATACTAATTTTACAAATAAGGAAAATGAGGCAGACAGAAGTTAAATGACTTGCCCAAAGTCACACAGATTATAAATATCTGAGACTAAACTTGAACTCCGGTAATGTTAAACATGCTATGGTTAGAGAACTCGTATGTATATAAAAGTCTTTCCTTCAAATCCAGGTCTTTTAGACACCAAGGCAGGTCATGCACCTAATACAGGTCATAGCTCTATATCTTATAAGAAGAATGTATAACTAAATAAATGGATGAATGAACAAAAATCATTTATTAAGCATTATGCACCAAGCAATGTGCAAAGCACTAGGGACAGAAATCACAAAACAAGGCAGTTCCTGCCCTCAGAGAATGAGAGGGAGACAGCATACATAAGGCAATGGTGACCAGGATTTTGGAAAGCCATAGGGATGCTGAGCTGACCTATAGGAGAACTGATTGACATGACCTTTTCAGAAACAACAGTAGAACTTCATTATTCTTCCCAGAGTAGGAGCAGTAGGAGCACTGGATAATGTAGAATAAAAGTTTAAAAAAATGGGTGGTATTGACAAAATTATGGTGTTGTGATTATGAAATATATGCAAACAACACTGTAAACTCTGACCTTATCTCTCTTTCCACTGTGTCTCTCACTATATATGTGCATGTATATATATGTATGTGTGTGTATATACGTCATATAAAATTAGCAATTAATTAAGAATTATATCACATTATTTTTAAATATTGTAAAAATAATATCTACAATGTAAGTGTTCTCCACCAGTCAAGCCACAAGCAAGAATATCATATAACCAGAAAAATGAATTTAAGAAGGTTCTCACATACACATATATAAGGACAGTGATGCTCAGATTGTGGAAGCATCTTCTATGCATTATGCTAGATCTAAATGGGGGAAAAAAGTGAGATCAGCTTTAGCTTCTCATGATGATCAGTTTTCAAGTCAAAAAGTTTAAGCACCAGTCAGAGGCTTTCAGATTAGAACTCTAATTAGTTCCTTCAGAATAATGCCCTGGAAATAAAGTTTATCCTTTCAAGAACCTTGCTCTTTTACTCAAGGCTTTCTATAATCTGACTCCAACTTATCTTTCCCTGTACTCTTCCCCACGCAGTCTTGCCTTCATACTTTACATAACTTACACACAGCACTATAGGTATCTGATAAATTCTAGTTTGTTGAATGAATACTGTATCACTGTAATACTATGCAATTGTCTTTGGTCATTCACATTATGCTCAGTGATGAGAAGACAGAATCAATCCAGTTCAACATGTATGTATTTTATTTTATACTATGTGTACAAAATACTGTGTAAAGGGCAATTACATGCAGAAATAATATTCAGTTTCAACTATCATTATGCTTATATTTTAGTGGGGAATATAACATCAAACACACACATACACAAACAAACCTAAACAAAAACCATCTTTAACCTAAGTCAGAAAGAAAAAAATACTTGAGAATAGTCAAGTCAATCCTGTGTGACACTACAACTTACCGTACATTTCATTCATTTTCCATTCTTCCTCTTCATTTAAAGAACAGCATGATCAGCATCTGTAGTCTAACTACATAAATAGCTCACAGTTTGTTGATATCGATGATCTCCCGGTGATATTATCTACTGAACCCTATATTCACTAAACAATCAAAGTCACAAGTAATACAAAATAAGAAATGTGAGAAGGTGGCGAATGGATTGCAGGAATATGCTAATGTTAACTGTTATGAAGTATGTAACATAAGAAACTCTCATGAAGGAAATGAACGATAAAAAATGGGTAGATCATGCGCTGGTTTGAGGTAAAACAGATTCAGGTCCTCCTGAGTACTATACGAATATCCAAGAAAAGAACTAAAGCAAGCCTTTCCCATTGGGTAAAACCTCTATGGAGAATGAATGAAAAAGTATTAGCAGTAGATCTAAAAGCCCTGAACCAAAAGGGAAAACCTGAATGCAAAGTGTGCCTCAGACACTTAGGAGCTATGGGACTCCAAGCAAGTCACTTTCCCTGTTTGAGCTTTATTTTCCTACTTGTAAAATGAGTATCAAAACAGCCCTTACCTCCCTAGGTTATGAGGTCCTATCTTAGGGTTGTAACGTTAAAATAAGGTAATAACTATAAAGCACTTTGCAAACCTTAAAGCACTATATAAATGCTAGCTAGTAATGTTGTTACTAGAGAGATAAGTGGGCAGTTAAATGGATTTAACACAGGGCCCTGGAACTGGGAAGATCTGAGTAACTAGTGTGCCTCAGGAACATGTATGAGCCTGGCTAAGTTACTCAAGCTCTCACAGTATAAGTTTTCTCATCTTTAAAATAGAGAAAATAATAGCACCTTCTTCACTGACTTAAGATAAAATGAGATACTATTTGTAAAGCACTTTGAAAACCATAAAGCACAATACAAATGCTAGCTATTGTTACTATATTATCATTTTACTAGTGCCAAGCACAGTGCTAAGTGCTGTTCACCCTTCATTTTTTTTCTTTCATATAAATTTATTTATTTTCAGTTTTAAACATTCACTTCCACAAAATTCTGAATTTCAAATTTTCTCATCTCTCCCCTGTCCCCACCCCAGGACAACATGTATTCTGATTGTCCTTTCCTCGAATCTGCCTTCCCTTCTCTCACCCCCTCCCCCCCAACCCCTTCCCTTCTATTTTCCTGTAGGGTAAGATAGATTTCTATACACTATTGTCTGTATATCTCATTTCCCAGGTGCAAGTAAAAATATTCTAACATTCATTTTTAAAGATTTGAGTTCTACATTCTCTCCCTTCCCCCCTCCCCACCCACCCTCATTGAGAAGGCAAGCAATTGGATAAAGATTATACATGTGTGGTCATGCAAAACATCTCCATAGCAGTCATGTTGTTAAGGACTTTATTTCCCTCTATCCTATCCCACCTCCATTTATTCTCTTCTCTCATTTGACCCTGACCCTCTACCAAAGTGTTTGTTTCTGACTACCCCCTTCCCCCAATCTACTATCCCTTCTATTTTCCCCCTTCTCTTATCCCCTTCCACACTGTTTTCCTGTAGGGTAAAATAGATTTCCATCTTCAATTGAATGTGTCTGTTATTCCCTCCTGAAGCCAAGTCTGATGAAAGGAAGGCTCACTTATTGCTTTCACCTTCCCCCTTATTCCCCCTCTATTGTAAAAGTCTTTCTTGCCTCTTTTACATGGGATGATTTACTACATTCTATGTCTCCCTTTCTCCTTTTCCTTGTACATTCTTCTCGACCCATAATTTTCTTTTTTAGATAACATCCCTTCATATTCAGCTCACTATGTTCCCTCTCTTTATATATATATATGTATATATACACATACATACATATATGTGCACATACATGCATATACATATACACAACTATATTCCCTCCAACTATCCTAGTACTGAGAAAGGTCTCATGAGTTACAAATATCATGTAGGAATATAAATAGTCCAACTTTAATAAGTCTCTTATGGTTTCATTTCCTGTTTACCTTTTCACATTTCTCTTGATTCTTCTATTTTAAAGTCAAATTTTCTATTCAGTTCTGATCTTTTCAACAAGAATGCTTGGAAGTTTTCTATTTCAGTGAAATTCAATTTTTCCCCCTGAAGTATTATACTCAGATTTGCTGGGTAGGTGATTTTTGGTTTTAATCCTAGCTTGTCTGACCTCTGGAATATCATATTCCAAGTCCTTTGATCCCATAGTGTAGAAGCTGCTAAGTCCTATGTTAACCTGATTGTGGATTCACAACACTTGAATTGTTTCTTTCTGGCTATGTGTAATATTTTCTCCTTGACCTGGTAACTCTGGAATTTGGCTACAATATTCCTAGGAGTTTTCCTTTTGGATAATCTTTCAGGATGTGGATTCTTTCCATTTCTTTTTTACCCTCTGGCTCTAGAATATCTGGATAGTTTTCCTTGATAATTTCTTGAAAGATGATGAGTAGGCTGTTTTCTTGATCGGCTTTCAGGTTTTCCAATCATTTTTAAATTATCTCTCCTGGATCCATTTTCCAGTTCAGTTGTTTTTCTAGTGAGATACTTCACATTGTCTTCTATTTTTTCATTCTTTTGGTTTGCTTTATAATTTCTTGATTTTTCATAAAGTCGTTTGCTTCCATTTTCTCCACTATAATTTTTAAAGAATTATCTTCTTCAGTGAGTTTTTGGACCTCTTTTTCTAATTGGCTCATTCTGCTTTTTAAGGCATTCTTCTCCTCATTGGCTTTTTGGACCTCTTTTATCATTTGGATTAGTCAAATTTTCAAAGTGCTATTTTCTTCAGCATTTTTTGAGTTTCCTTTAGCAAGCTGTTCATTTGTTTTTCATGTTTTCTTGCATTACTTTCATTTCTCTTCCCAATTTTTTTTTTATTTCTCTTACTTGATTTTCAAAATCCTTTTTGAGCTCTTCCATAGCCTGAGATCAGATCATATTTTTCTTAGAGGCTTTGGATGCAGGAGCTTTGGCTTTGTTGTCTTCTTCTTGCTGTATGGTTTGATCTTCCTCATCACCAATAACTTAAGAAAATACCTCTTTCCCCTGAGAAAGTAAGAAAGTAAGAATCTATAGTCTGTTTCTTTTTCCCCATTTGCTCATTTTCCCAGCCAATTACTTGACTTTTGAGTTCTTTGTTAAGTGGAGGGCTCCAGAAGCAGCCTCCACTTTAGCAGTGGCTGCAGCTGCCCTGGTGCTGGGGCCTGACCATGCTCTTCTCTCAGTCAGGTGAGAGACCTTCCCACTGACCTTTGAAGCTGTCTTTAGCATTTGTGGGTTGTGAAGTCTGGAATCCACAGCAGCCACCCGCAATTCAGTCCCCTAAGGCCTTCTCCTGCTCAGTCTGTGCTGCTGAACCACACTCAGCTCCTGGCCTGGTGCAACAGACCTTCCCATCAACCTTCCAGATTGTCTTGAGCTGGAAATTTACTTCAGTCTGTCATTTTGTGGCTTCTGCTCCTCCAGAATTTGTTCAGAGTCTTTTCACGTGGTTTTTGAGGGGAGACCTGTAGCAGGTCCCTGCTTCTACTCAGCCACCTTTCATCCTTCATTTTCAAAGAGGACTGATGGCATCAGTAGGAGATGTCTTGACTTGCTCGTGAATTAGAGTTGTGAGGCAAAGTTACATACAATTGTCAGCCTCACTCTCCTCCAGAGTCATGGTTTCTTGACATAAGTCAAGATGACTGATGATGGCCCATCATTCAGTGAATGAGCCTGGCGTTTTCAAGGTCTGACCAAGCACTAAGGACTCCACAGCACCTGCTTCAACCACCTTCATGGCCTTTGGAACAAACTATTCCCATACATCCATTTTGCAGAAGTACATCTTCATGTTTGGATTAGACTAGCTCACCAACAGCTTTGAGGTCTGTTGATCTGGTTTAGCTCATCTGCCAAGAGTGGTTTTACCAAGGTATGGCTGCTATGCATGCTATAGCTTCTTGGAGCCACAGGTGAGAGTTAATTGTCAGGTGGACAACAGAGGTATGAGAAGCTCTGAAAAGGGCTGAGCAAGCCCTCACATCACAAGTGTTATTTCTCCCTAAATACCCCACATACCCCAATGCTATGTGTTGAGAATTCACATACAAATAATAGATATAATGAGGAAATACACACAAGGAGAAGAGAGTTGATCAAGAAAAGGCAGACTGAATACCCATTCAGGAATAAAGGAAGAGATGATTTAATCACATTTTGTGGTTCAAAAACTTGAAGAGGGGAAAGGAATAAGAAAAGGAAATTCAAAGAGGTTGTTAAATAGGTGTCTTCATTCACTTGTGTCTTTCCAATTTGTAGCATACTGCCTTAAATATAATACATTCTTAATAAATGCATTCTCATTTAAAATGCATTTTTTAGTCTGTAGCATAGCTGTGGATAGGGCAGATAAGTGGCTCAGGGGATAGAATGTCAGAAAGACTTCTTCTTAAGTTCAAATCTGGCCTCAGATTCATCCTAGTTGTGTGACTCTGGACAAATCACTTAACCCTATTTGCCTCAGTTCCTCATCTGTAGAAAAATGAGTTGGGTAAGGAAACGACAAACCACTCCAATATCCTTGCAAGAAAACCTTAAATGGGGTCATGAAGAGTCAGATATGATGAAAAAACATTCAACAACTATATAATAGCTAAAAGAAAAAAAAAACTTCCAAGTTAAAAAGCTCCTAACACCAATGAATCACTGGTCCAGTGTCTACCCCTATGTATTTATGCAGAAGAAAAAAAAAACTAACTTTACAGAAAATTGTTAAGGAGTTACCTGTTTTAGGTATGCAGATACTGGAATAGGTGACCTATTAGGTGAAGATAGTGTATTCCCTTTCAACTTTGGCATTCTATTATTTGCTAGAAATAATATGGTGCTGTGATAAGGACCAATATTACAATAAACATGTTGGATCCAACACAATTTATTGATTGTTTTTTGAAGAAAGTTAGATTTTTTAAAAATTATCTTGGATTCCTTCCTCATGACACTTCCATCCAAAGCTACAACATGCTTTTTCTCCCCTTAAAAATCCAATACTGTCCCTAGGGTTTTCTTGGCAAAGATACTGAAGTAGTTTGCCATTTCCTTCTCTGGTGGATTAAGGCAAACAGGTTAAACAACTTGCGCAGGGTCACACAACTATAAGTATATGAGGCCAAATTTAAATTCAGGTCTTCCTAACTCCAGGACCAACATTCTATCCACTGAGCCATCTAGCTACATATAAATAGCAATGACAACAAGAATAATGTGAATGATTTGCATGTCTCTCTTCTCCCTCAATAGTATATAAAACTCACTGAAGGCAAGAACTGTTACGTATCTGTCTTTGTATCCTCAACATTTAGCAATATGCCTTTGTAATGGCAAGCAAAATAGGATCTTTTGCTGTTTTTGTTTTAGTATAATTAAGTGCCTGACTAAATCTTGCCTTTATCAATCAAGAGTCTTTACTAGGAGTAAAGTACAGAAACAAGAGTTTCTTTAACTAAAAATAATATATGTATTTGTATTGTTAATTTTTTAATGTAATTAAAGATCTAGCCTACCCACTAAAGGGAGTTTGATTAGGGAAGATTTACAGGAAGACCCATGCCTTTTGCTAATGAGGCATTGATTCTTAAGGGTTGGGATGCCCTCTGGCTCTAAAAAAGGTATAAATACTGTGAGCTGAGGTTTTACTTTGGGGTTTAGTTTTTGTAAGAAGGTTTGAGTGCCAGATGAATACTCTGGGAAGCTGCTTTAAGGAGTCCACCAGCTTTGAAAACCCAGATTTCAATGCTTCCCTCTCTGGGAACTATGGTCACACTGTCGGGGTCCAACTGTCTGTTGAATTCAGGCAGAGGGAGCCATATCTGTTGATCTTTTAATGTCTGTATTTTCTTCAAAGTTCAGGGTACTGACTCCTCTGAATTGGATAAATGATATATGTGCTTGGTTAGAGGAGTGGTACATGTGCTTGGTTAAAGTGATTGTGAACCCCTCAAAAGTTTCCTTTTCTTTTATGAATGCAACTCTAAGAACCTGTGATAGCAGGGTATGCTGGGGTGCTTACTGATAAAACCTTAACCATATAAGGAATGTAAGTAATATTTGTCAATGATAATAAATTTGTTGACTGATAAAAGTCAAAATGACATGGTATGATATTTAATAAAATCTATGCCTGTATCTTCCACCAAGGAAAGGTCTTTTTTTTTTTTTCAATTGTTGGGGAAAAGGAAGAAAAGGAGCAGGGCTCTGTTATCTTCTTCAAACAAAAAGAAAGACAGTAAAGTCAAGAACAACCTGGTAACTCTACCTCACAAGCCAAGTCAGATATTAGGATCCAGTCTTTCTTCCTCTCAAGGCAAGTCTCTTCTTTCTATAAGCTCTGGCTTCTGAGGGTCAATCAAAGTGGTATCCCTTTTCCATCAGTTTTTAAAGAAAGGTGTTCTCCTGCCTTAATAAGTAAAAAATTGCCTCCTCAACTACATTCAAATGACTCATGGGGCACCATGTCTACAATGAGGGGTAGAGAGCCTTTTCATATTCATAAATGGAAAACTACCTCCTTTCTCTGTGACCTGTTGAGTTCTGTCTGGGGTCAAGTAGAAGGATGGTGAAATATTCTGCACCTCTTTACAAACTCCAATCAACTAGAAGGCATCTTGATGTCAGCTGTTAGCTATGATATTGCTGCAGGAATATGATTTGCACTACTATGCTCATTTGTTACAAAGGTTTTTGCATTTCTTTTTCCAATGGGGGATAGGAAGGAAAGAAAGTAGGTTCTTTTTCATTAAAAAAATTAAATTTTTATAAATAACTAAGATATTGCTAAAGATGATAAATAGTATCACACTCCCCACTTTTCCCAATTTCTTCTATCAGTGAACAGAGACAATCAGTATTCAATGGTTTAGATATAACGATACATTTTTTCCACATATGGAGTTAAATTCATTCACACATTTATTAAACTACTGATATATTATTATTATAGAATTAATTATATAAGTGTTATAATGTCATATAATAATGTATTATGATATATTAACATAACTGTATTATATAATAATCATGTATTATTGTATAATTATTTGAAGAACACTATGCTACATATAAAACAGGTATCTTGTGGCTGTTACATGTTAAGTGTATGTGAGAAATGACCAGGAAAGCTGCTGGCAAAGGTGGGGATTATAAGAATACTAAGAAAGGCTGAATGGAAGAAGTAAGATTACAGTTGGACTTCAAAAGATAATTAGGACATCAACATTTGAAGAGGAAAACATAATACATTCTCACCATAAGAATAATGTGGGCTAACGATGTGTTCAGGGAGTAAAATATCTTCAATTTATAACAAATTATAAGTATATACTATATCCCATGTAATAATATCCAGGTGGTTAGGATTAAAGCATTAACAAAATTGGTTATTATGACCCCAAAATAACACGTCAAAGCCAAAAGCCCCAGGTTTAATTTCTTATTCTGAGTTACACATGCTTTGTGGCCTTAGGCAAGTCACCACCTCTCAGTGCTCTAAGCAACTGTCAAAGGCTTATAAGTTGCAAAAATAAGTAAATAAATAAAAACTGGTGACCCACATTAGGAGAGGAGTTACCTCATTTGGGATTTATCTAGACCAATGAAATCACAGTCCCAGTTTCTTTCCTATCGATAAACTTTTTCAAAGTACTGATTAAATAATATTTCATGATGAACATTACGAGAATGTATTCATCAATAAGGACGAGTGAGGTGTGTGCAGTGAATAGAGGGCCAGGCCTGGAGTCAGAAGACTCATCTTTCTGAGTTCAAATCTATTCTCACACCACTAGCTGTGTGAACCTGAGCAAGTCACTAAACCCTATTAGCCCCAATTCCTCATCTGTAAAAAAATGAGCTGGGGAAGGAAATGGCGAACCACTCCAGTATCTCTGCCAAAAAAACAACCTTAAATGGGGTCATGACGAGTAAGACAAACCTCAAGTGCGGTCAGGAAGAGTTATACAATTGAAACAACTGAACCACAAACTAATAATAAATGGCTAGGAGCTCAAAGATAAAGCAGCATCTAAATAAGATGCAATAAAGAAAAGGAAAATAAATAGGAAGAAAAAGGAAAAGAAAAGAAAAGAAGTTAAGAAATGAAGCCTAAAAATAAGAGGAAAACATAAAGCACATGAAGGAAAAATGTGCTTGAACTAAGGATTAAAGATTTGTCTTTGGAGAATATTTATGCTGAAACAGTATATTTTAAATGTATGTTGAGGTAAATGTACACATAGATATTTGTGGATTTTCAGCACCATACATTCAAGAGATTTATTTGATTTTTGTTTGTTTTTAAATGAGTCCTCTGGATGTTCAGTTCTATCTTCTATTTCCTACCATTTTCATGTTTTTCACTTATCATGAACATTAATGAAAAGTAGCCTCAAACTCTTATAACTATTAGAATACTTATGAGAAAAAGGGCTTATCTAATCCCTTAATAATTAGAGATTATTTTTAGAAGAATATTTTGCTAATATTGGGAGTGTGGAATAACATTTGGTATTTATCAATGGCTATAACCAGGTTGACTCAGTCTGCAATATGAAATCATTATAATGATTCTTAGCTATTGTACTGCAAGTTCATGCTTTAATCCTAACCACCTGGGTAGTATTACATGGATAGAGTCTACACCCAAGAGCCTAGCTGGCTGATACATAAAAACACTTTCCCGATTTGTTAAGTACTAGTTGGTCTGACTTTAATGGAAGCTGTGTCTACACAGCTTAAACAAAGATAACCAATCTGGATGTTTGCTTTTACTTTATATATTTGTATCTGGCCTATATTGATGAGGCTATTTCCTTTCAGGTGGCTGACAGCAATCAGGGTAAGACGGCATCAGGTACACAATGGTATTCTGATTATGGTCAAAGAGATATGCTTTCCATAGAGAGTTATTTGAGTTATCAAATTATTAATAGTTTTTTAAAAAATATTTTAAAAATTAAAACAAACAGGGGAGGAGCCAAGATGGCGGAGTATAAAGATACACATATGTTAGCTCCTAACCCACAGCCCATAAAATACCTGTAAAGAAGAACTCCCAACAGCAGAAGCCACAGAACAACAGAGTGGAGGAGATTTCTGTTCCAGAGAGACCTGAAAACCAACACCAAAGGTCTGTTGCTCACTGGACCCGGAGTGGAGCCCAGCCCTGCCTTGGCCACGCAGCACCAATGGGACCAGATCCGAGCAGTCCTCAGGGACATAATCTCCAGTGGCCATGCAAGTCCCTCTACCCACAGGTGCCAAAGGTCAGTTAAAGAGTCTTTTTGACTGGCTGAGAGGAGAGTGGGGTGTCCCCATGACTCAGGCCCTTTCGGGAGGCAGCAGCAGAGGTGGCAGCAGACAGGGGCTCCCTTGGATTCGCTGTTGAAGGTCTCTGAATAAACCCCCTAAGGGAACTGAGTCCCTTGTGGCAGCCCTGCCCCCACCTGAGCACCTGAACTTAATCTCACACTGAATAGCAGCCCCGCCCCACTGAAGCAGCATTTGAATCTCAGACCCCAAGTGCTGGCTGGGCGGATCTAGGCAGGGGTGGAGAGGAATCTCAGAAGTCAAGTAACTGGCTGGAAAAATGCCCAGAAAAAGGAAGTAAAATAAGACCACAGAGAGCTACTTTCTTGGGGAAGAGATGTTCCTTCCTCCCTTCATTTCTGATGAGGAAGTACAATGCTTGCCATCTGGGAAAGATGTGAAGGTCGGGGCTTCTCTATTCCAGACATCTGAGGTGGATATCCAGTAGGCTCAGGTCATGGAAGAGCTCAAAAAGCATTTTGAAAATCAAGTTAGACAGGTGGAGGAAAAACTGGGAAGAGAAATGAGAGAGATGCAAGAAAAGCATGAAAAATAGGTCAATAACTTGCTAAAGGAGACCCAAAAGAATGCTGAAGAAAATAACACCTTGAAAAATAGGCTCACTCAATTGGCAAAAGAGGTTCAAAAAGCCAATGAGGAGAAGAATGCTTTCAAAAGCAGAATTAGCCAAATGGAAAAAGAGGTTCAAAAGCTCACTGAAGAAAATAGTTCTCTCAAGATTAAAATGGAACAGATGAAGTCTAATGACTTTCTGAGAAACCAAGAAATCATAAAACAAAACCAAAAGAATGAAAAAAATGGAAGAGAATGTGAAATATCTCATTGGAAAAGCAACTGACCTGGAAAATAGATCCAGGAGAGACAATTTAAAAATTATGGGACTACCTGAAAGCCATGATCAAAAAAAGAGCCTAGACATCATCTTCCATGAAATTATCAAGGAAAACTGCCCTGATATTCTACAACGAGAGGGCAAAATAAGTATTCATCAATCACTGCCTGAAAGAGATCCAAAAAGAGAAACTCCTAGGAACACTGTGGTCAAATTCCAGAATTCCCAGGTCAAGGAGAAAATATTGCAAGCAGCTAGAAAGAAACAATTCCAGTATTGTGGAAATACAATCAGGATAACACAAGATCTAGCATCTTCTACATTAAGGGATTGAAGGGTGTGGAATAGGATATTCGAGAAGTCAAAGGAACTAAGACTCAAACCAAGAGTCACCTATCCAGCAAAACTGAGTATAATACTTCAGGGGAAAATATGGTCTTTCAATGAAACAGAGGACTTTCAAGCATTCTTGATGAAAAAACCAGAGCTGAAAAGAAAATTTGACTTTCAAACACAAGAATGAGAAGAAGCATGAAAAAGTAAACAGCAAAGAGAAGTCATAAGGGACTTTCCAAAGGTGAACTGTTTACATTCCTACATGCAAAGACAATATTTGTAACTCTTAAAACTTTTCAGTATCTGGGTAACTGGTGGGACCACACATAGATGTACACATGCATGCACACACACATACATACATGCACGCACACACAGAGACAGAGAGCACAGAGTGAATTGAATAGGAAGGGACCATATGTTAAAAGAAATTAAGGTAAATGGTGAGAGACAAATGTAGTGGGAAGAGAGAGGGTGAAATGGAATGGGGTAAATTATATCTCATTCAAGAGGCAAGCAGGAGACTTTTTAGTGGAGGGAAAAAGAGGAGAGGTGAGAAAAAAAACATGAAGTTTACCCTCATCACATTCGACTAAAGGAAGGAGTAAAATGCACACTCATTTTTGTATGAAAACCTATCTTACAATACAGGAAAGTGGGGGAGAAGGGGATAAGCAGGGTGGGGGGGGGATGATGGAAGGGAGGGCAATGGGAGGAGGGAACAATTTGAAATCAACAGTCTTGGGGAGGGACAGGAAAAAGAGGGAATAGAAGCAATGGGGGGAAGGATAGGATGGAGGGAAATATAGTTAGTCTTATGCAACACGACTATTATCGAAGTCATTTGCAAAACTACACAGATAGGGCCTATATTGAATTGCTTGCCTTCCCAAAGGGACTGGGTAGGGAGAGAGGAATGAAGAAAAGTTGGAACTCAAAGTTTTAGGAACAGATGTCGAGTACTGTTCTTGGTATCACGAAATAAGAAATACAGGTAATGGGGTATAGAAAGTAATCTGGCCCTACAGGACAAAAGAGAAGATGGGGACAAGGGAAGGGAGGGATGATGGAAGAGAGGGCAGATTGATGATGGGGCAATTAGAATGCTCGGTGTTTTGGGGTAGGGAGAGGGGATAAATGGCGAGAAAATTTGGAACCCAAAATTTTGTGAAAATGAATCTTAAAAGTTAAATAAATAAATAAATAAAAATTAAAAAAAGAAATAATGGGGAAAAAATTAAAATAAACTTAAAAGTTAAATAAAAACCCAGTATGTTGAATAGAGTAGCTATTTAGAATATTTTTTAAATGTTTAAGTACAATTAGGTACCTTAGTCACTATATTCAGAATTTTAGAGCTAGAAGCCTTTCATTTTAGACATAGGAAAAGGCAAGCCCATAGAAGTCAAAAAGATTGCCTAAGGCCACACAATTAATTAGTGAAAGAGAAAGAACTAAAGCCTAGCTGTACTAACTACCCATTTTATTCTCTATCACACAATAACTGTTATCAATCACTACTTAATTTTAACTTTCTTGGCTATCTCTTCATGTAAATAAAGGACTGCTCTTCCTATTCCTTCTAGTTTTTTCTTCTCTTCTACTTGCTCAGCATTGAAACCCCTGGAGTTGCTTGGGGCTTCCTTCAGGTAACACAGAATTAAAAACCTTAGAATTAAAGACCTTCTTTGAAGCATAGTGTCTTATCTCTGAATTGGTTTCTTCTACCTCAGCCTTTCTCCTTAGTTACTAAGGTAAATTCACAGATTCTTTTCTTTTCCAACTTCGTGGTAGAAACAAGGACTAAAATTGATGTTCAAACTATGTCCATATTTTACAATCACATAACTTTCCCTTTACAATGGAGAGAAGGCCTCTCTACTCCCATCTGGCTTCAAGGTAACCAATCAATGGTAAACAATGCCCTATTAAATATTTAGGATTATATATCCTAATTTATAATTTTAAATACATTTAATTAAAGACACATAATTTTTTAAATACATTTGAACAAAATAGTACAAGGCTTTAAATTTTTTTTTTTTTTGCAACAATATGTTGCTTCTCTGTAACCAATAACTCATCTGATAACATTACTAACATTAGTTGGATAACTTCCAGAACTCTTCTTCGTTTTCTAGAGTGAAGTCACAACTTGAATAAAACAATCTGTTTTTCCTTCTGAATCCAAATCTCCACATGATTAGACACATTGTTGATGGACTTAGATAGCCTCTTTTTTTTTTTTTTAAAGAAGAAAAAGGATCTCATGTAAAGTGTCAAGAGTTTGTTTTTTGGTGTTTTTTTTTTTTTTTTAAACCAGGAAAGACTTACATGAACTGCTGATCCTGAGTGAAGTGAGCAAGAACCAAGAGAATATTGGAACATTTTAACAACTGTGGGATAATCAACTTTGACAGACTTAGCTCTTCTTAGCAACACAGTAACTCATGATGGAAAATGCTATCCACATGCAGAGGAAGAACTATGGAGTCTGAATGCAGATTAAAGCATACCATTTTTTGTTGCTGTTGTTTTCTCTTTCTTGTCATTTTTCCTTTTAGTTCTGATTTGTCTTTCACAACATGACTAATGTGGAAATATGTTTAACATGATTGTACATGTATAGTTTATATTAGATTGCTTGCCATATTGGGGAAGGGAAAGAGAAAAAAATGGAGGACTCAAAATCTTATAAAAGTCAATGTTGAAAAAGATTTATACATGTAATTAGAAAAAATAAATTATTAATGGGAAAAAGCTTGGAAAGGGGCAGGGGATTTGTTGGTTTTGTTTCTTTTACCTAATAATCATTAAATTCCATGGAAATACTATAGAAGAGTGATTATGATCAGACTAATATCTACCATGGTATAACATGAATTAGAGTTAAAGATCTTCCCCACCCATTGATGGCCCTGCCCATTAAGGGAATATTAATTAGGGGAGTTAATTTTTTTTTTTTAATTTCTACTGAGGTACTGGTTCTCAAGGGTTGTGATGCCCTCTGGCTCTGAAAAGAGTATATATACTCTTGAGGTAAGGTTTTACTTTGGGGCTTACTCACTGGAAGTGTTTGTTTGGACAGACAAGAATCTGGGCTGAGGAGCACCCCAGATTTGAAAACCCAAATGTCGCTGCTTCTCTCTCTGATAATTATGTATACATGGTCACACCATTGGTTCTGTCTGTTGATCTGTGGTGTATGGATTACTTGTGGTCAGACAGTTGGAAGCCCTGTCCGTTGGTTGATCTTTGATTCTCTGTTCATATTTTCTCTGAAGTTCAGGGTGCTGACTTTTTCCCCTGAACTAAGTGAATGATACATGTGCTTGATTAAAGTGATTGTTGACCCTCAAAAGTTGCTTTCTATTTAGAAAAGAAGATCTAAGAACCAGTATTGCAGGCCCTCCCATGTATGCTTGGGTCCTTGCTGATATACATAGTTTCCGCACAATATGTGTTAATCTAATGCCTCCCCTCTCTATTCCCATTCCACAACCAAGGCTAAGCTCCAGCCTCCCTCCTCTCTTTCCCTGCCCCTCCCCACCATTAGTTTTCCCTAAAAAGTGACAAAGTTGTTCCAGGTACCCAAATGGTCCCTGTGTAGCTTCCAGGTCACCTAGGGACAAAAAAAAAGTCTCATTCATGTGGAGTTTCTCAAACTCGTTACAATACTGTAGCCTAATGGCCACACTTATTTCCATGAGAAAGCAATGGAGATCACATCTAACAAAGCTGAAGCTCAGCACCACTACATACTTGCAGATACCTTTTTAATGATAAAGTTAAGAGAACCCTTTTGTTATCTGTTCAGTGACCTAAAAGTCTCATTTCATCACAGCATCAAACCTGAACACGGTCTCTAACACAGAAGGCTGAAATCTGTGCTGCTTGCTAATTAGTCACATTTACAAAGCTGCTTCTCTTTTCCATTTCAGGGATGACCACAGGACTTTGAATTTCTTCTACATTTCTTTACTTTGCTGATATTTGTTTGTATATTGCTTCATGAATATTTTTTAAATTTAAGTTTTATGGAAGAAGTTTTATTGTGAATTCCCTTACAGATAGGTACATGTATCCTTCAATAAATTATAGCTTCCCAATTCATCTCATACCCACACAGAATCAAGAATAATGTTTTACATTCAGATTCCCCAATTAATGCTGAATTTATGACTTGTCCACATTTACTCCAAATTAATTTCCATTAACCCTCAAGTCACATGCCTTGTACATAATAGCAGCCTAATAAATATGTGTTGCTTGACTGATATCAAGCAGCAGTGGGGTGCTAGGGTGCCCTGTTTCTCATTTATATTACACAGGGTGTCTATATCCCTCCAGTCAAATGCCTTGACTACTGCCTCCATCCGTCAGGTGACTCTTGAGTTCATTCTGAGTGGTGATGAAATATAGTCCATTACATTAGCAGAGAAGTTTCCTCAGACTTAGTCATTTTAATCAATGAAGTACCTTAGAGTACCATATAGGGACAGGAACTAGACTACTGTTTTCATGGCTATGTCTAATTCCTGAAAGAAGCATTCTCTACTTAAAAAAAGGAAAAAAGGAGTCATCTTCTTTGTGGTTTATATGTTTAGAAAGCTACCTCAAATACTGAAAGGATTTGCCCAGTCACAAAGAGAGTTTGACTCTGAGGTGAGACAAGTCCAGGTCTTCAAAGCTATCTCTCAATCCTACATTAGACAGTGTAGCCCTAAAGAATCTACACTAGCGAGTGGGGATGAAGAACAAGAAAAACTGGGGAACATTTGGAGGAAGAAAATCCTTTCTGTTGATCAGAGAACTTTAAGCAATTGACAGGATGAAGCATGTGTGTGTGTGTGTGTGGGGGAGTGTATGTGTACATAAATGTATGTGTGTATGTATATTTATATGTATATATATATATATATTTAATCTGTATACTTTTGTAAAAAAAATAATAAAAATGCTAAAAAAATAAACTTCTTATTTTCCAGGACAATGGAATTAGAATAGTTGTACTCTAAGTTTACAGTCTCAGAAATATTATGTAAGTAAGTGGGATTGGAATTGGAAAAAGGTAAGACAGGAGGAAAAATGAGCCATACTAGGCCAAGCAGACACTAAAAAAAGGTTTATACTAGGGAGCAGTGAAGGATGGATTATCAAGGTATGTGAAAGAAGAAAAGGTATCAGACTTAAGGAAAATAATCTCAGACATTATTACAAAAAGAAAAACAACAGTTATTACCCAAACATAAGTCTTCTTTACTTTTTATACAAAATTTTAATGAGGATAATCTACATAATTAGAGGACACAAGAACCCATTATCCTTACTCTTAGCTGACTATAAAAAGGAGTATGACTCAGAGTGCCTTCTTAAAGGTTCTCCTCCAACAACATATCTTCTACATGTATGTCAAACTTATACAATATTTGTTAAAAGAATGAACAGGGCACATACTTTGTTTAGTGGCCCTGTGATCATAAATATTAATTAAACGCCAGGAGAGGTATGCTTGCCAAAGTTGTAAAATACTTCCATGTGGAAGCTCAAAATCCACATGGCATAAGTACTCCCTCTAGGTCACCACTTCTTAAACTGTGGGTTGCAATCCCATATGGGGTGGCATAACTGAATGTGGAGGTTGCCAAAGATTTGGCAACAATAAAAGATTTCTGAACGCACAATAACCAAAAATTAATTCAAAGTCAAACATGTAATGAATCTGAGGTGTTTCTGGCAGCACTTGCCCTTGACCTACATCTCAAAACTTCACTTCAGCCTTGGTTCTGAACATGCAAACTGCACACTTTGCACTATGCATGCCCTCAGGCCATGCAACACCAATGAAAAGTGCCAGAAATACTTGGGCTCAGAGTCAAGACTATTTATTGCATGTTATGAATTGCAGTATTTTTACTGTACATACAAAATAGTTAAATGAATTTTGGCTTGGGATTAGAACAGAATTTCCAAAAATTTCTGAAATGGCCCTAAACATACCTCTGCCATTTTGTACTACATATTTATTTGAAGTGGTGTTCTCAGCATTGAAGATTATAAAATCAAAATACCAATCAACTCTGAAAAATGTTGAAAATGCTCTATGTCCTGCAGCATCAAATATTTCTCCAAGATTTAATTCTTTATGAAAACATAAGCACATCCATCTTACAATATGCAAATTTGCTTTCATTTTTAATAAGTGGTAAAATTATATGCATAACAAAGAATTGTTTTAAAATAAATTTCTTTATGATATATTATTAGTAAAGGTTTCATTTGTATACCTATTTTACATACCTATATTTCCAGAGTCACATAAAAATTTCTCAGGCAAAAAAGGTTCACGTGTGGAAAAAGTTTAAGAAGGCCTGTTTCAGATGATGAGGTCCTTCATATGTTCCTAGTTTGGGATCATATTATGCTAAATACATAAAGCTCCTAAATATTACAAAGCCTCCTAAATTGGAGCCATAATAATTCAAAAGAGTTCAGCCTAACTATGTACATAGGGAAAAAAGTGAATGTAGATCATCTATTATCCAGACCATAGCATGCAGTTGGAAGGATAGTCACGGATCCCATCCATCAGTCTATCGATCTGCACACTGACGATGAGGCGAGCCCAAACTTTAATAAGTAGAAAAAAGGGCTGGTCTGTCTTTGGGAAACTGTACGGTTTTTTTTTTTTTTTAATGAACTTAAGCTTCTCTTGAAACAAAGGCAAATGTTTAAAAACCAGAACAGAACAATATTCTTCCACTGATGTATAACATAATCCCTGGACAAATTATGGTGAGAATCCTTCAGAGCAATAAAAAGACTCATGTTGGACATGTATATAATCTAACACATTACAATTACAAGGAAATAGGTTAAGATAAGTGATATAAAGGATGTCACTGAAGAAACAGATGACCAGAAAAAAAATGACCTAGTCTTCTAGTAAACAGTGTATCAATCCACTGGGATCCATGCAATGTAAGGAAGTCCCCCAGCATGGATTGGGGGTGGATTTATGGGAAGAAATGAATGAATTTCAATCTGGATCAACAGAAGGAACACCCATATCTACGCAATCACAAGTCCATTCGAACATTAGAATGTGCACTATATTATCTATAAATTTATATGGTAGATCAGTTTTACATGTACACAGACAAACATAACATTTGCATTAGTTTTTTCAGTATGGTGGATAATATATCATTTTTATTAAGAAGTGATTATTGAGTATACTGCAAAGCACTCTTAAAATGTTTAAGCAGGTTCAGAATTCTGGCTTCATTTGGCATTTCCTTAACTTGGCATCTATTTGCTTTTCTCAGTCCTGTTGTGAAAGTGTTCTTCTTGTTGCTTATTAAATGTCCTGCACGAAGGTTACTAAGAAAGTGAATGTGTTTTGTCAAATCTATTGTGAAGATAATAAACTGATTTGGATTCACTCAGTAGCCCCCTTATAAACTATTCATCTTTAATAGCTTTCTGGTTTGACAGATCTAACAACTGTGTCTACACAGGCAAAGTAGCATGGAGGCTAAGCAATTACCATTTAATGTGATCAATTATGAAGGCAATTCCAATAATCTACACACACACACACACACACACACACACACACACACACCTACTTCTTTAAACTCAACAGTTTGTTTATGCTTCTGTTATGCAGAGACTTCACTCACATAACTGTGCACAGACAAAGGCTTGGTCTACATGTACAAATAGCTCAACCACTGTGACCTTCAAACTAATTGCAAAAGATATTTTGATCTTTTATAACTAATTTAATTATCATAATGCTTGAACTGCCTGTGTAGAAAACCTTAACCAAAGCTAAACCACTGTTTTACATGACTTAGTCATGTAGTCTAGAACTAACATTCATTTGTTCATTCATTCAGAAAATATGGAGCACCAGTTATATATTAAACATACCATCACCTAGCATCATGACACCTGGCTTTATGGCTTCCTAAGAATCAGATTTCTTAATTTCAGATTCAATGAGGTTTCTATGTTATTGACAAGTTGTTTTTTTATTAAACTGGATGTTGAATAACTGCTTAGATATTTAAGGTCATTCATTTTTCATCAGTACCCTCCTACTGATCTACTGGGTAGTCCCAGAGATTTCCCAATATCTCAGTTTCCTCATGTTTACAGAATTCCAGTTGCAGTTACCATATATGTAAGGATAACAATGCTACATGTATGCATACCCACCCACTCACCAGTAAACACATGATAAAACTGTTGCTTTTGAATTAGATTACTAACTTTATACTTCTCTTTCTCAAGTCAATTCAAAGTCAAATTTAATAAAGTTATGTGCTCTTGGTTAACTGCTGAGGAGTAATTTTCCAGAATCCTATTACTACATTTTTATAAAAAACATGTATTATTCACATAATAATGATGACAGGCAATTCCTGCCAATAGTAAGAGGAATATTGTTTTATACAAGCAACAAAGAATAAAACAAAATCACTAGTAATGCAAGAGAAAGAAGAATGTGATTAGTATGGGAAAAGGAAAGAATGAGAAGAAATAAATGCCTCTCACTTTCTCTATGAAGCATTCCAGTTTAAGATTTTCTCCCCTCTTCTCTAAATTCATAATATAGCTGCCTACCCAGCACCTATTTGCCTACTATACTATCCACTATCTGAGTTTTCCTTTGGAAAACAAAGAATTTGTTGACCATCTTACCATGCCAAAAGTATACAATATTATGTAGGTGTTGATTGCTCTAAACATGTTCTTTCTATTAAGCTTTGACTTTAGGAAATCAGTCATTTTTTCAATTTATACAGTCACCAAAGCTAGAGAGAACAGTAAGCTTATGGATAAAAAATATCCAGAGCATTTTGAATTGTGGAGTCAAGGAGATGAAGAGACATTATCAAAAACTCCAACTTTTTTCAGTACATCAGTAGTGGCCAGGGATTGGGAGTATAGAAGAGGTTTAGAAAGACCACTTAGGGGATACAAGGAATGCTGTGGAGCAGTAAGGGTTCGACTGGGATTAGATAACATGAATTTATAGCGAACCCAGTCAACACAGTAGCATGACTTTTTCCAGGTACGGAAGTAATCGAGGCAGCGTTCATTTTCTTCGATCCAGATAGTCAAGACAAAAAGTGCTTCTACAACCACACCTCAGGAAACACCCCCAGCACCAGCCTGATGACTTCAAGGTTGTTTAGCTGTGTGCCTAAGGCTAGGGGGCGCACAACTTCATGAAACTGTTCATTATTCCCTGGGCTAATATTTAGGAAGCATTAAAATGCAGGTTTGATGCTGGTGCTCAGTTTGGTGACAGACAAGAGCTCCTACATGTGTGAGTCATCATTCATTCATTCAGCAAGCATTTGTTACGACCCTACTAAATGCCAGACACTATGTTAAGCATTGGGGATACAAAGAGATGCAGAAACAATGGAAATGACATTCACTGTAAAATGAAGGAAAGAATATAAAATACATAATACATAATATACATATAATACATAACATAATCCAGATGGTTTTCGTTACCCTATTTGGAGTTTTGTTGGCAAAGATACTGGAGTGGTTTGCCATTTCCTTCTTCAGCTCATTTTACAGATAAGAAAACTGAGGCAAAGAGGGTTAAGTGTCTTGTCCAGGGTCAAGCTGCTAGGTCCACACATCTAGCAAGTATCCAAGGTCAGATATGAACTCAGGAAGATGAGTCTTCCTGACTCTAGGTCTGCCACTCAAGCCACTGTGCTACCTAGCTAGCTGTCACATAAAATAATACATAACATACAAAATGAACAACGATGAAAGTTCTCTTTAGTCTACAATTCTATTATCTTAATCACAGTAATTGTGTAATATTCAGTAATACTTTTCTAATAGATATTATCTATAATATCAAGGCAAGTAAAGCTTAACAGAAATTATATCTGTGATGGCAGAATAAATCATAAGTTCTGTAAACATCAACTCCAAGCTGTTGCATCTCCAGCTGCCCAACCATCCATGTCAACAGCAAGTGTTCATTTCATTAGCAAATTAATTTAAACAGAAAACAGTTGTTTGAGTTTCTGTATTGAAACACCCATGAACTTCAGGTAATCAGAGAGAGGCACATTTTAAAAATACTTTCACATGGAAACTTCTACAAAATGTTTGTGCAGGAAGAACAGCATCATGCTTTCCATAACAATGGCTTCAGCTAAACTTCTGGATAATTGGGACATACCCAGTCAATATTTGTGAAAAATATGTGTAGGGCCCTGAAACCACCACCTCACATCATCTGCACCCAAGCAAAAACAGTATTCGGTTCCACATCTGTGGAGCCTACAACTATTTCTTTTAGCCTCATTAGGTGCAATTTAAGAAAACAAGGGGCATATTGTGAAATTCATGTGAAAGAGCATTTGAAAATATCATGCAAATAGCAAACTAAAGAAAATCTGTCATTGTTGAATAAAGAATAATCAATCAACTGAGAAGCACTTATTAAGTGCCTCTTGTGTGCTGGGCACTATATTAGGCAGTACAATAATCATCTCAATGGTATACCCAATACTTGTGGCACAGCTAAACATAAGCAGCATACCTACCTAAATCTGAGAAGGAAAAACAACTTGAAAATTTCAAGCAAGGTCAAGAGAAAGGTGAAACATACCCTGAACACTGGCTAATAAATGTTAACTTAGAAGACAGCTAGGTGGGACAGCAGATAAAGCATTGTTTAAGCCTGGAATCAGTAAAAAAAAAAAAAAATGCATTCAAATTTTGTCTCATAGGGGTACTGCTTGTATGATCCCGAACAAATCACTGAAACTCAGCCTCCCTCAGTTTCCTCAACTGTAAAATGCAGATTAATTAATAGCACCTACCTTCCAAATTGTTGTGAGAATAAAATGAAACATTTGTATAGTGCTTAGCACCATCACACAGTATGCAGTTACTTAAGAAATGCTTACAGGTGGATCCTTCCTTCCTTCCTTCCTTCCTTCCTTACAGGTGGATCCTCCCTCCCTCCCTCCCTCCCTCCCTCCCTCCCTTCCTTCCTTCCTTCCTTCCTTCCTCCCTTCCTTCTCCTGAAGATTCAGAAAATTCTCTGGTACAATCAAAGAGAAGTTTTCTAGAACTTCCCTTTAAAGCGGAGTTCATTAGACCAAAGGGCATCAAAAAACATAAAGGGAGAGAATCTTTGGGTTTCTTAAACTGAGGTCCATGAGCTTTGAAAAGTTATTGTCTTTCAATAATATAATCCCATGTATTTTATTTTATGCATTTAAAAACACTGATCTGAGAGGGCATTTATATGTTTCACTAGACTGCCGAAAAAGATCCATGACACAAACAAGATTAGGAACCAAGATGATCTATCAACATAGCCTTGAGAGGCAAGGCTGTAAGTCAGAGGGTCATATATTTCAACAAAGAGTCTGAGTTGAAATCCTGTCAGCCACTTAATACCATTTCATATATTGTTTTTGTGGTTCTGCTTACTTCAGTCTCCATTAGATCATATTTTTTAATGTTTCTCAGTAGTCATCATATTTATCAGTCCTGATAACACAGATATCGGGGCAGCTAGGTGGCACTGTGGATAGAGCCCCAGGGCAGGAGTCAGGAGGACCTGAGTTCAAATCTCACCTCAGCCACTTGATACTCACTAGCTGTGTGACCTTGGACAAGTCGCTTAACCCCAACTGCCTCATCCTGGGTCATCTCCAGTCATCCTCATAAATATCTGGTCACTAGATTCAGATGGCTCTGGAAGAGAAGTGAGGCTGGTGAGCTGCACGGCCCTCCTTCACTCAAAACAAAGTCAAGTGTAAGTCATGTCAGTATTTCTCTGATGGCATGGTCTTTTTGGCAACAAAGAACAAACACACACACACAACCACAACAGATAGCACAGTAATATTCCAATACATCTAAGTTTTGGCATTTTATTTTGTGACCATTCCCCACTGACAGACATCTACTTCTTTCTAGTTCTTTACTACTCTGGATTATCAGTGTGACCTTTAATCTGGCAGGGCCTCAGTTCCCTGATCTGCAAAATGAGGACTTGAAAGATTACCTCTGAGGTTCCTTTGAAACTCTAAATCTGTTATCCTATCAGCCTACATTGTGTTGAACATAATGTTAACTCAAAAAAACATTCACTAAGTCCCAACAGGCGCAGTACCTTCTGCTCAACACTAGATGCAAGAATTTTTGTTTTAAAGCAACGACTCACCCATAGAAGTAATATCAAGCACACAAATATTTGGAAACACGTATGATTGAATACTATACTTTTCATCTGGGCATATAAATGGTATACTTCTCCCTTGGATTCTAATATCTCTTTTCATATTTAGAAAATGGCAAGGAAATAGAGCATGAATAACTAGCCAGCACTGCAAAAGCAGCTTTAAAAGCCATGGTTTAAGAAAAGGGACTTTCCCAATGGACCATAAGAAGAGGAAGCTGTAAGATGGACTGAGACTTAACTTGTCAAGCAAGTATTTACACTCATTAAGTACAAGGTTATGTTGATTTGCTACTGTAAAATTTTATGTCTACTCTATTCCTTTGATCTGCCTATTTCTTAGCCAATACCTAACAGTTTCAAGTTAATTGAAACTAAATTAATAGTTTAGTTAATATTATAACTGCCAAATAATATAATGAAGATGTGGTACTGCTAAACATCCTTCCTTCACATTTTTTCATTATTTCCTTTTATATTCTTGACTTTTTGTTTTTCCAAATGAATTATCTTTTTTCTAATTCAGTAAAAAAAAAAGTTGGTAATATAATTGGGATGGTGTTGAAATTTATAAATTAGTTTGGGTAAAATTGTCATTTTTATTATATGGCTCTGCCTACCCATGAACAATTACTATTTCTCCAATTATTTAAGTCTGATTTTATTTGTATTAAAAGTTTTTTATAATTTCATTTATATAGTTTCTGGGTTTGTTTTGGCAGGTGTATTCCTAGGTATTTTATACTGTCTTAGAGTTACTTTAAATGGGGTATTTTTTACTCTCTTCTTACAGTTTTGTTCCTAACATACAGGAATGCTGATGATTTAAGTGGATTTACTTTATATCCTGCTACTTTGCTAAAATTATAACTGTGTCAACTAACTTTTTAGTTGAGTCTTTGGGATTTTCCATGTGTATTATAGTATCACCTGCAAAAAGAGACAGTTTTATTACCTCACTCTCTATTCTCATTCCTATTTTTTTCTTCTCTTATTGCTACTTCTAGGATTTCCAATACAATATGGAATAATTTTGGTGACAATGTGCATCCTTGTTTCAGATCTGATCTTACTGGGAAGGCTTCTAGCTTATCCCCTATTTCAAATAACACTTGCTGATGGTTTTTAGATAAAAGCTTTACATCAATTTAAGGAAAAAATCCATTTATGCCAATAGTTTCAAGTGTTTTTGAATAAAAATGAGTGTTGAACTTTATCAAAAGGTTTTTTTTCTGCATCTACTGATAAAATCATGTATTTTTACTTTTATTAGTGATACAATCAATTGTTAATAGTTTTCCTAAAGCTAAATCATCTCTGATATCCTGGTATAAATCCCACTTAATTATAATGCACAATCTTTGTAATATATTGTTGTAATCTTTTAGCTAGTATTTAAATTAGGATTTTGCATCCATATTCATTAATTAAATTGATCTATAATTTTCTTTTCCTGTTTTTGCTCTTCCTGGTTTAGGTATCGGTATATTTGTTTCATAAAAGGAATTTGGTAGGATCCCTTCTTTATCTATTATTCCAAATAATTTAATGATCTTTAAATATTTGATAGAATTCAATTATAGGATAAGAATAGTAAGAGTAATTCAGTAAAACTTCGTGATCTGGTAAAAATTGTTGGGAAAACTGGAAAACAGAATGGCAGGAACTGAATAGAAACCAGTATCTTACATCATTTTCCAAGAGAAGGTCAAAATGGATACATAATCTAGATATAAAGAAATGGGCCTTTTTTTAAGCTTGTGAACTCCTTAAGGGTAGGATCATCATTTACCCCTTTCTTTGTATCCCCAGGAATCCCCAGGGGCAGCCCATATTTATTGACTCAGAACAGCTTCCATTTACACAGCCCTTTAAGGTTTCCAAAACACTTGGCTCTGGTTATCTCAGGTGAGCGTCTCCCAAAGCCCCTAAATAACTGCTATTTTGAGCCCCGCGCCGCAGACAAGGAAACCGAGGCTGGGAGAGGCTAATGACTGGCCCGATCACACAACAGGCGTCCGGAGTCCGGGCCGGCGTCCTTTCCTGCCGCCGTCCTTTCCTGCCGCCGTCCTTTCCTGCCGGCCCATCAGACCGAGCAGCGCGGCAGGCGCCGGCAGAAGGCCCGGTCTAGCTGCGAGGCCCGGTCACCGCCCCGTGGTGCATTCTACACGGAAGGGTCTGACCACGTTTGGGTCACGCCCGGGCTCAGTCACTCACCGGGCCGGACCTCGGATGCCTGGGGGCCAGCTCAGATCCCAGGGCGCCTCGGCGCTCCGAGCGTGGGACGAGGCCCCGTCCTCTCAGTCCGCCCTCACGGCCCCGCCGCGCTCGGCCTCGGCTCCCGGCCCGCGGGCCGTCCTCCTGCGGGGCCGCAGGGGATGACGGGAGAGCTGGCGGCTTCCTCCGAGGCACAGCGAACCACGTGGCCTCGTCCGGGGCCCATTTCCTCCAGCCGTCCCAAGGGCCTAGAGTCCGACCGGGGCGCTGCATTCGCTCCAGTAGACACGGCGCCGGCTGAGGTACACCAGCACCATCTGCCCCGAGCGGGCACGCGCCACCTGCGAGGCAGGCCTTGGGCAGGCCCTCGGGCGACGGACGTCGGAGACGCCATCGACTGGACCAATGGCAGGCTTTCCAGCGCGGGAAGACTGGGCAGAAGGCGGACCCACGTGCTTACCGACAGCGGCCCAGTCCACGAGAGGGAGCCGCCCATGGGAGATTAGCCCTCCAAGAGGAAGGGGTGGGACGGGGTTTTTGACGGACGGCCAATGTACCCACCCAGGGCAAACCCAAGAAGCTTGTGTGTAACCTGGGTGGTTACCTTCGCCGTCCGTCACATGATTGCCCCGCCCCTTCGGGGGCTGTTGTGGCGTGGCTTCAGGCAACCAGGGATCTCGAGGCGCTCATGCTTCCTTCCTTCCTTCCTTCCTTCCTTCCTTCCTTCCTTCCTTCCTTCCTTGCTTGCTTCTTTCTTCGTTCTTTCCTTCCTTTATTCTTTTCTGTCTTCTTCTTTCTTTCCTTCCTTCTCTTTCTTCTTTCCTTTCTTCCTTCTTTCATTCCTTCCTCCCCTCCCTCCTTCCCTCTGTCTTTCTTTCCTTTCTTCTTTTCTTCTGTTATTTGACAGCACTTCAGATATTTGAAAATAATCACATCCCTTCTCAAGTTACTTGTTGTTCCTTCTGAAAGAGGATCAGTGACATCAGGAGGGTGATGTCTTGATTTGCCAGCGAATAGGATTTAGGCAAGACAGAGCTGTGGAAAGTCATCAGCCTCACCAGCCTCACTCTGTCCTGCAGGGTTATCTCAGTCCAGTAGCAAGATATAGGTCAGAAGGACTGGTGATGGCCCCCAACCTCTTTCTGATACTTCTCTCTTGGATAATAAATAATTTTTTGAACAGTTCATAACAGGGATTCAAGTTCTATCACCGTGCTGAATGTGATCTTGTTTTTTGACTGCCCTACTAAAACATGGAACCTCCTTAGCCAAACTTCCAACTGAAGAAGTTTGAAGGCCGTTAAGGTTCCTTTCATGTGGCAAAGCACCTCCTGCTGATTCTATTCCAGCTGAGATTTACAAGGCAGGGGGACCATTGCTCATACAAAAGGTGACTGAGGCAAGAGGAGGTTATCCCCCAGGAGTTGAAGGATGTCTCCACTGTCCAAATGTATAAAAATAAAGGAAATAGATTATCCTGCAACAATCATAGGGGGATCTCTTTCTTAGTCATTTTTTTTAAATAAAAATTTATTTAACTTTTTACATTCATTTTCACAAAATTTTGGGTTCCAAATTTTCTCCCCTTTTATCCCCTACCCCTACCCCAATACACCGAGCATTCTAATTTTCCCTATCACCAATCTGCCCTCTCTTCTATCATCCCTCCCTTCTCTTGTCCCCATCTTCTCTTTTGTCCTGTAGGGCCAGATGACTTTCTATTCCCCATTAACGGTATGTCTTATTTCCTACTACCAACAACAATACTAAAAAGTTGTTCCTAAAACTTTGAGTTCCAAATTCTCCCCATCCCTAACTCCCCCACCCATTCCCTTTGGGAAGGCAAGCAATTCAACATGGGCCCTATCTGTGTAGTTTTGCAAATGACTTCCGTAATAGTTATGTTGTGTAAGACTAACTGTATTTCCCTCCATCCTATCCTGCCCCCCATTGTTTCTATTCTGTCTTTTGATCTTGTCCCTCCCTGAGTGTTGACTTCAAATTGCTCCCTCCTCCCATTGCCCTCCCTTCCATCATCCCCCCCCCCCACCCTGATTATCTCCTTCTCCCCCACTTTCCTGTATTGTAAGATAGGTTTTCATACCAAAATGAGTGTGCATTTTATTCCTTCCTTTAGTCGAATGTGATGAGGGTAAACGTCTTGTTTTTTTCTCATCTCTTCTCTTTTTCCCTCCACTAAAAAGTCTCCTGCTTGCCTCTTGAATGAGATATAATTTACCCCATTCCATTTCACCCTCTTTCCTCCCCTTACATTTCTCTCTCACCATTTACCTTAATTTCTTTTAAGATATGGTCCCATCCTATTCAATTAACTCTGTGCTCTCTGTCTCTGTATGTGCGTGCATGTGTGTACGTGTGTGTGTGTGTGTGTGTGTATGTGTGTGTGGTCCCACCAACTACCCAGATACTGAAAAGTTTTGAGAGTTACAAATATTGTCTTTCCATGTAGGAATGTAAACAGTTCACTTTTGGTAAGTCCATTATAACTTCTCTTTGCTGTTTATTTTTTCATGCTTCTTCTCATTCTTGTGTTTGAAAGTCAAATTTTCTTTTCAGCTCTGGTCTTTTCATCAAGAATGGTTGAAAATCCTCTGTTTTATTGAAAGACCATATTTTCCCCTGAAGTATTATACTCAGTTTTGCTGGGTAGGTGATTCTTGGTTTGAGTCCTAGTTCCTTTGACTTCTGGAAAATCCTATTCCACGCACTTCAATCCCTTCATGTAGAAGCTGCTAGATCTTGAGTTATCCTGATTGTATTTCCACAATACTGGAATTGTTTCTTTCTAGCTGCTTGCAATATTTTTCTCCTTGAGCTGGGAATTCTGGAATTTGACCACAATGTTCCTAGGAGTTTCTCTTTTTAGATCTCTTTCAGGTGGTGGTCGATGGATTCTTTCAATACTTATTTTGCCCTCTGGTTGTAGAATCTCAGGGCAGTTTTCCTCGATAATTTCATGGAAGATGATGTCTAGGCTCTTTTTTTGATCATGACTTTCTGGTAGTCCCATAATTTTTAAATTGTCTCTCCTGGATCTATTTTCCAGGTCAGTTGTTTTTCCCGTGAGATATTTCACATTCTCTTCCACTTTTTCATTCTTTTGGTTTTGTTTGGTGATTTCTTGGTTTCTCAGAAAGTCATTAGCCTCCATCTCTTCCATTCTGATTTTGAGAGAACTATTCTCTTCAGTGAGCTTTTGAACCTCTTTTTGCATTTGGCTAATTCTGCTTTTGAAAGCATTCTTTTCCTCATTGGCTTTTTGAACCTCTTTTGCCAATTGAGTGAGCCTATTTTTCAAGATGTTATTTTCTTCAGCATTTTTTTGGGTCTCCTTTAGCAAGGTATTGACCCTTTTTTCATGCTTTTCTTGCATCTCTCTCATTTTCTCTTCCCAGTTTTTCCTCCACCTGTCTAACTTGCTTTTCAAAATCCTTTTTGAGCTCTTCCAAGGCCTGAGCCCACCGGACATTCCTCTGGGATGTCTGGGATACAGAGGCCCCGACCTCCATGTCTTTCCCTGATGGTAAGAATTGTTCCTCATCATCAGAATTGAAAGGCGGGAACATTTGCACCCCCTCAAAGTAGCTCTCTATAGTCTTATTTTTCTTCCCTTTTCTGGGCATTTTCCCAGCCAGTTTCTTGACTCTGCACCCCTGCCTAGATCTGCCCAGCTAGTGCTTGGGCTCTGAGATTCAAATGGGCTTTCCAAGGCAGGCGCGGCTGCTATTCAATGTGAGCTTAATTTCTCGTGCTCAGGTCGGGGCAGGGCCACCTCCCAGGCTCAGTTCCCTCAGGGGATTTATACAAAGACCTTCAGTAATGGAGCAGGTGGGGGCAGGGCCGTCTCCTAGCCTCAGTTCCTTCAGGGGGTTTATGCAGAGATCTGAGCTTCTGCCTGCTGCTCGGGGAGTTCCGGGCCGCCACTGCTGCCTCTGCTGCTGCCCCTGCCCCTGCCTCTGCCTCCGCAGCTTCCTCCCGAGGGGGCCCGAGCCATGGAGACACCCCACTCCCCTCTCGGCCAGCCCAGACGTCTCTCTCACTGACCTGTAGCGCCTGTGGACGGAGGGACCTTCCTGGCCGCCGGAGGTTCCATCCCTGAAGCCTGCTCGGATCTGCTTCTCTCGGCCGTGCCGCCAGGGCAGCTCAGTGGTGAATTCCTCTTTCCGGGTTGCAACGGACCCTGGGGACGGCTCTTCAGGGCTCTCTGGAATGGAAATCTTTTCCACTGTATTTCTGCATGCCTTGCAGTGATCCAGAATTTGTGGGGAGTTCTTCTTGCAGGAAATATATGGGCTGTGGGTTCGGAGCTAGCATACGTGAGTCTTTCTACTACACCATCTTGGCTCCACCCCCTCTTTCTTAGTCATTACTGGCAAGATTCTTGCTAAAGTTCTCCTTCATATGCTGATCCTTCACCTGGAAGGTGGTCATCTACCTGAGAGCCAGTGTGGCTTCAGAAAGGGCTGAGGAATGGTCAATACGGTGTTTGCTGCCCAACAACTCCAGAAGAAATGCTAGGAGCAGAACAGAGGTCTCTACCCAACATTTGTAGATCTGACCAAGGCCTTTGGAAAAGATCTGTCCAGGGCTTATGGAAAATTATATCAAAATTTGGTTGCCTGAAGAAGTTCATCAATGTTGTATGTCAATTTCATGATGGCATGTTTGACCAGGTTCTGGATAATGGACAATGCTCTGGTACATTCCCAGTCACCAATGGAGTGAAACTGGACTGTGTGCTTTCTCCCATGCTTTTTACCATGATGTTTTCAGCCATGTTGACAAATGCTTTCAATGAGGATGAGCACAGCATCAAGGTCAACTATTGTACTAAGGCAAGTTCTTCAATTTGAAAAGACTACAAGCCAAGACCAAAGTGGAGCAGTGTTGGTGCATAATTTTCTGTTTGCAGATGATTGTGTGCTCAATGCAGCCTCTGAAGCTGAGATGTAACAAATTATGGATCAGTTCTCTGCCTGTGCTAATTTTGGCCTAATAATTAACACCAAGAAAACACAGGTGCTCCATTAGCCACCACTGCATCATCCATATATGGAAACATTAGTTACAACAAATGGATAAGTTTTGAATGCTGTGAATAAGTTCACTTCCCTTGGTAGTGTACTTTCCAGGGATGTACACATTGACAGTGAGTATGATGCATACATTGCTAGAGCTAGGTCAGTGTTTAGGAGGCTCCAAAGAAAAGTTTGGGAGAGAAGAGGTATTAGACTGACTATCAAACTGAAGGTCTACAGAGCCATTGTACTGATCTCCTTGTTGTGTGCCTGTAAACATGGACAGTCTACCAGCGCCATGCCAGGAAACTGAATTGCTTCCATTTGAAATGTCATAGGAGGATTCTGAGGATCACCTGGCAGGATAAGGTACCAGACGCTGAAGTCCTTGCTCAAGCTGAACTGCTAAGTATTCAAACTATGATTCAGAGAGCACAACTCTGATGGGCTGACCACATCTTTCAAATACAAAATATATGCTTGCCAAAAAGACTGTTTTATGGAGAACTTGCATGGGGCAGGCGATCACAGAAGAGACAAAGACACTCTCAAGGTCTCTCTCAAGAACTTTGGATTTGGTTGTGCAACATAGGGCACGCTGTCACAGGGTGCTCAGCATGGCATGCCCACATCAGAAATGGTGCTGTGCTCTTTGAGCAAAGCAGAATTGAGACAGCACAAAGTAAAAGCAGGATGCATAAATTTGGATTATCCATCCCAAATATTCACAGAATCTATCTGTGCCCAACCTGTGGTAGAACATTTTGAGCTCTTTTTGGTCTAATCAGCCACAGTCAGATACACCGAAATTTCACTTTACTATGGTGGTATCATTTTGGTTCTCTTCAAAGATGAAGGACAACAGCCTGAGGACTGAATACAATGTTCCAAGTATCGTCTCCCCAAGCAAAATAGCGTAAGAGCATAACTTCCTTTAATGGGGATGCCATAGTTCCATCAATGCATACACTTTTTGACTGTCAAGTCATGCTGAGCTTTTAAAACCATCTTTTATAAAAAGTCTTTTTTTATAATAGCCTACTCTGTTGCACCTACTTTGAGACTTGGAGATTTTACACAATAGACACAAACTGACCAGTAATATAAAAGCAATAGATATTTGCTACATGTACATTTTAGCTCTGGTAAGGGAAAGTTTCAGGACCTAAATGAAACCTGAGAGGTTGGACAGGATCCATCAAGGGCATGTTGATGGGGTATCAGGGTGAGTGGTGAAGAATAATTCCAATTCAAGACACAATCAAGGCATGGGTCTAGCCATCAAGACTATGACAAGGGAGATCTCCATTAGGGAGGTCATCTTTAGTCAGGAGAAGGAAGGATGCCTCAAAAGTTATGCCAAGCCCTTCTCACTCCTCTTAGTTTGGTATGGGTATTCCTGGGTCCTTGGACCTTCATCCATCATGGTAATTCAATATATTAAAAAAAATAACAAAAAACAAAAGGACAGTCTAAGTAAGCACATCCTGAGTCAATAGTGAAAACAGAAAGGGCCAATCTTAGACATGTCCTACTTCTGCAAACCAGTTTGTAGGGCTCAGTTGACCTTTGAGGGTTGAACCACAAGGACGTTCATGTGTAGGAAGTTTCAGAAAAAGGGAAGGGAGAGGGGTATTGGGCTGGAGAAGGATACAGGCCTAAAATAATGATAGCCTGTTGCCAGAAGGTGAAGCCCAGAAAACCAGAAAGGTATTTTCTGTGCTACCAAACGCAATAGTTGTTACCCATCCAAATTTCTACCATCTTATATGTGGAGAATTGGTATTGATATTTTGAACTCAAATCCTGGACTTTATAGTTGCCCCCTTTAAATGCTGATGCATAGTCAAAGCATGTAGGGACCTGACTTGAAGAAGAGATGCCTATTAACAGAAAGAGGACAATAAAGATGATTGGTTAACAAAAGCCTTTCAAATGAACAATGCTGGTTGCAAGAAGTTAATCCCATCCAAAGGTTTCCTTTTGAATCCTCAGGTAAGCTGGAATCAGCACAGGGAGTCTATCATTTTAGTATTTTGAGTCAAATGGAGAAGTTACAATAAGCACTAGTAGAAGGAGAAATGTTGAATGTGATAGGTACACCAGCTGAAAAAACAGACTGGAAATTTGCTTTATGAAACTCACCTTACAGAATTTCACCCAATAAAACACATAGGCATGCAGTATTAAATCTTTTTTCTGCTTCTAAGCATCATCACAAAAGGCCCTTTTAAATCGTATTCAGGGTGCACATTTGGTCCCATTTGGACACAATTTATGAACATTCACTTTCTTATGTGAATTCCACCACTTTGACAAAATGGGCAAGAATCCAAATAAGGCAACATGGTTAACCATTAGGATAACATATTTGGACCTGCATTTTAATGTAAAACAACTTAAAATGCACTCCAACTCAACATGTCACATTGCTATAAACCCCTTATTTTAATTTGTCATCCTTGCTATGCTGCCATATTCCCCTTAAATTAACAGTTAAATACCTGGAAAAGTAAATAATTTTCCAGCTTAGTTAAAAAGAAGTTTCACATTTTTTTTTAAAGAGCTAACCCTCTTTTTCCACCAAAGCAAAGGTTGGAAAAGAAGTGATTCTTTAATTTGTATATCCTTTGCTTTGCTATTGCAGCAGTATCAATCAATAAAGCCAACTCTCTACCACTTTTTGTAACTCAAATTTTGCTAATAATAATAGCTCCCCATTTATATGGTGCTCTTCCATTTACAAAGCACTTGAGATACATTAGTTCATCTGGAAATAAGGGCAAGGAAATTGTTATTATTGACCCTATTTTTACAAGTGAGCAAACTGAATCTCAGTGAAATCAAATGGCTTACTGAGGACCACATACCTAGGAGTTATCTTATGTAGAATTGGAAAGCAGGTCTTGCTTTCCCACTCTATCTAGCACTCTATCTACTACACATTGTTACTACCCTCTTTGATGCGATCAGCAGTCAATCATTCAATAAACATTTATTGAGCACCTATTATATACCTAACGCTGTTAAGTGCTAGGGATACAAAGAAAAAAATAGTCCCATTCTCAAGGATCTCACAGGGGCAATGAAGCATCACAGTATAAAATTAGCTAATCATTTAAACATTCATCCAAATAGAAACTCAAACCCAGTTGAGGGCCTTTCTCTAGAACAAAAGAAAGTTGCAGTGTAATATACAGTCTAGGACTCCCAAGGAAACATTTGAATGGAGATATACGATAATGCTTTATGGTCATTCTCTATAACTGTAGTATATTATAGCAACATTCAATCAACATGACTAAGGCTGTTATGCCATTTTGAGCTTAATTTAGTGAATATCACTATCATTTATTTCAAATTACGTGCTTATATTCCACTGGAATGAATAGGGAATTTGACTACCTAGGGACTGTTAGAACCAGTCCTCAAATGTCCTGACCAAGTATTTGACCCAATGAACTGTAGGCAGAACAAATGCCAGTCAAGTCTGCATTTTCAAATACCCAAATGTTTCTGTACTTCCTCTCTTTTAAACCTCCATTTGGAAAGTCCAGAAAGTGTGCTATGATTTTATTTTAACTACAAAAAAGTAAAATTCAAGAATGCTTTTTGTAACTAACAAGAGGCCATGATTTTAACAAGATTATTGTTACATCACAAATATTTGCTTCTACAGTGTTTGCATTTTTTTTTTTTTTTAGAGGAACATCTCTTTAATTTGAATGCACCTACCCTCCCAAGTTCTGTAACTGTTGACTAATGTCCTTTATGGCCAATGGTGCCCTCCTGGTTTTAGTGTTCAATCAGATTTTTACCAACTTACCAAATGTGACTTTCCAGGATTTGAAAGGGCAGAGTGAAGATAATCCTTTTGAAATAGTCAGCCTTGGAGAAATGCTGGGGAGGGTATAGAGCAGTTATTTTCAGGCTGGTGCACATCACCATAAACTAAATCCAGAGAAGGAGCTAGACAAGATGTACAGACGTACTGGGGAGTTCTGGAATGGCTGAGTTTCACTAAAAGGATAGAGTAACAATGTACTGTATTAATTCTATGTGGAAGACAACAGTGATTTATGTACTTTTTTTTTTATTTGCAGTATTCGTGCCCTACAATTTGAACACCATTGCCCAATTCCTCCACTTGTGAGTGAGAATTTGGAATAAATCACAGATGGCAGGATAATTGCCCAGATATATTTGGGGTTATTTTCTGGAAGCACAAATTCAAATAAAATGAGATTATGACTTCTCCAGCTACTCTGACAAAACCAAGCATCTTTCTCCTATTCTTCTGGTGTTTCAGCAATACCTCTTAGGGGACAGTCACATGAAAAGTCCTGACCCTGGCTTGAAACAGACCTTCAGGGCTTCAGTTTTGATAATAATGTTGAAAGGATCTCTCGGGTCAACACAAACACAAATAGATTTATGCACTCCTGCTCACATACATGCACATCTTTTTTTTTTTTTAAAGTACAGTGTATCATCAAGTTGATGTCTAAACCAACTCCATAATCAATTTAATAAGAAATGACATGCAATTTATTTCAATCAATTTGCCTTGTTTGCGTTTCATTTCCCTCTTTTGCTTTAAAGCGCTGTTCAAGGAGATGCTTGTTAGAGCAGACTTTTGGCAGGCTGCTCCCCCAAACCATTGGAAGAAGTGGAAAGTAAAATGGAGATGGCAGAAGCTGAATGATGACTTTAAATCGACTGACAACATCATTCCCTATTATTACTACCTTGTAGACTGCCAAAGAACTAATGTACTTCAGACATCTAATGTAATTAATTCAGAGCCACAAATCTGAATCACAAATCTATATGTGGATTCGGCAGGAAAAAGAAAATATGGTGTGGAGGAGAAAAATATATTTTTTTTGTACAGCTACCTCTAATTTTAAACAGGGTATAAATTAAACATTCTTTGATAATAATATGCAATGACAGCATAATCATATGCTAACATTTAATCACCTTTTATATACAATATTACCCTGATTCTTCTTTAAAATTTTATGTTGTATATTGCTGTACATTTTTCTTGCTGATTGATTCCCTTTATTATGGCTGATTTTATTTATGCTGCTAATTTTTTTTCCTAAGCATATATTTTAATGAGTAGTTTTGTTCAGCTAACGTCTCCAGAATAAGAGAATTCAGCACACCTGCCTAAATAAGATGCTTGAGATCACTGAGGAAAGAAATTGACATTTTACTTTACCCTCAGCATGGAGCCAGGGGCAAAGTTTGATCTGAAAACTTGCAAATTAACCAAAACTGTCACTCAGGAGTTATGGGCCTGAATGCTGCAAAATATGTTCTTTGAAGTCCTCATTTCAGCAAAATTATTAAAAACTTTATATCTAATTAAAATTGTAACTGCATTCCCATTTTTCAAAATCTCTATATCCTCGGGGCCAATTGGGATGAGTGGATTTGCACCCTCCTCTCCCGCAGCACACGGAACTGCTCCTACAGCAATAGCAGATCATTACCATCTCCCCAGCTGAGAGGGAGCAGCCATTATCATGCAGCATTATTAATCTTCTTGTCTTATCAACTTGCAAATCACAAGCCATTGAGCCTTATGGCATGGTTCTGGGTCCATAGTTATTCATTTTGTAGGTCTACCTAGCCTTTGAGTCTCCTTAATCACCTGAAGATTGTCAGTCTCTTACCTTGGCCTGCCCCTGTGGCCCTTCTCCGCTCCTGTGAAAGTCCATGATGTTCTCTCAAAAAAAGACCTTTTCATTTAAAAAAGAGAGGGGGGTGGAGAGAGAGAAGGAGACAGTAAGGAGGATAAATTTCATTAATGGATGTGAATTAACATCCTACTGCCAAGAGCTGACCCTTTCTCCTGACATGTACGTCTAAGTCATTCTTGTCACTCTTTCCCCCCATTAATATTCTGAAAAAGACAGTGCATTGAAGAGAATGGAATAAGATAGTTCCCTTAAACAGGCACTGTTGACCTTAGGTTGGGGATTTTTCTTTAATTTGCTTTTCTTAAAAATAAAATATTAATCATATTGGAAAAGGCAAGCAGAGTTCCTTTACATTTTTCAATATATTCCATTTCTAATATTGCATTCATTAAATTAAGTCATTGAACATTTTTAAGTGCCAAAGGAAAATAGAAATGTAATTTCCAAGGAAAAGTAGATAAGACAGGCTGAGATACCCTTATGACAACTTCTATTTCTGCCAACTGCAAATCATATGCTATAAACACCCATTTTGGGGGCTCTTTAATGCTTGTTGATGATTTCAGCCGCTTATTGGTTTTAAATTCTATAAAATAACTTTCTAACATCATTTAATTCATAAAAAAATGCTCTCAGAAGATATTTGAAAGACAAAAACCCTTAAATCATTCATTTCTTTGGTGTTCTTTTAATCAAATTTCTTAATCTATAATTTTTGTCTGAATGTTAACTCCTACTGGTATTGTACTTACATGTTTCACTCCAGCTTCATATTCGGAAGTATGCAGATTCTTTAAATCTTGTATTATTTCTACGGGTACCATTAGCTACCATTATCATGTATAATGATAACATTATGACTTCATAAATGAAATCATTTTGCCCTGCGAAAAAAAATATCATATGCCAATAATCACCTGGCAAGAACCTTTGCCCTTCTTTCATCTTGCAAAGAAGGTCATTTAATTGAGAAACTGTGATATAAATGTGGAAAGGAATAGCGTGTGTAGTGGATTAATGTACTGGCTTTTCATCTCTGGAGGCCCATGCTAAAATGTGACTTGGGTCATTTGTGAAATGAATTTCACAATCTCAGGCAAACCTGTGGCTATATTGGTATACAACTCTAAAAATGTCAAAAAGCAAATACTTTGGATATCCAACAATGAGAGAATAGGAGTTCTCAAACCTATATTACATGGCAATGTGTGGATTTGTTTGAGGGGACCAGCACAGTATATCTATTCAGTACCACATTTTCTTTGGGCATTAAAACCTCACACATTTCATATAAAAGAAGAAAAAAATCTGTTTTGATTTAAATCTCAAACAGGTGGGCAAAGGGCTATCTGACTGAATGAGGAGGGCAGGTAGTGTTTATACCCCAAACTACAATGAGAAGTTTATTTGGCTCTCTCGTTAACTGACCAGGCTTGTGACCGTAATAAGAAAGCAAATCGTCTCAGTTCACACCGATGAAGTGGAAAGTTGAGCAATTATCCAGTATATTCAATCAAGTGAAACTGCCAATCTCAGAAATTCAAACTCTAAATTCTACTGTTTTCCCAACATCAAGAATTAGTGGATGAATTGCCTCAGAGAAAAAAAAAAGTCACCTTAATTGTACATTTTCCTTTTCATGGCTAGATATAGTCCTGGAAACACAAAATGAAAAGAATCTTCACTGTTTAAAATCAAGTGATCCCTCAGCAAATTTAGGCAAGTGTACTAACTGAGCATCTTTTCATTCCACCAGCATTCATTCATTAAACCCCCTACCCTGCATCAGATACTGTTTTAAGGGCTCTTCACATAAAGACAAAAAGGAGAGTCCTTGCCTCAAGGGGCTTACCTTCTACTAGGAGATAACACACCCATACATAGATCTCTAGATGAAATAAATATGAAAGAAGGGTAGGAAACTTACAGCTGGATAGATCTGATCAGGTCCCTTGTGGGAGGTGGTCCTTGAGCTAAGTTTTGGAGGATGCTTTTATGACCACTGGATCACTTGCTTCTCTTTGTGACTAAAAAATCAGGCCCCTTTCATTTTCATGGAGTGACATTTACACCTTTGAATTCTCAATGTCTCAGTTAAACTTAATTATCTTGTTGGAAATCAAGATTCCTAATATTGTTGTATATGGTAAAAATGGATGGTGCTTATTAAATTTTGGTTTTTGAAGTAAATATTGGTATATTTGAGAATCAGCATGGTATCACAATGCCTTTTTGGGTCAGATTGATCCAGGGCGTTTTTTAGTGTCCCAGGAAACTCTCTAGGATTGTAAGTTACAGTGAAGTTGACCACTTTCATTCGTAGTAGGAGTTCCCTCAATGGGAATTCCCTATCACAAAAGCAAGCATTTAATAAATGTTTTTGAATTGAGTTCTGCCCCTGTATTATGCAACCATAGTCAAGAAACTTGACCTCTCTGCGTATTAAGTAACTTCCTAGATCCCTTTTTACTAATTTATAGACTGACTACCATAAGGAAAGGAAATCCTCATACTGATAAAAATTAATCCACTTTTCATGAAGTAGACTTGGGTTCTTGAAGTCTATGTCATTGGAGAGGAAATTTTGGAAGGTTTTACCAAACTAGAAAGGTTTTAAATATAGGCCTAATACTGGGCTCCATGTCTAACATCTAAGGATCAGTCTAAGGGTCAAATGTTTTACCAGCATGATGATCACAGGGGAATGAACTCCATCAGAACTCTCAAGAACCAGCTCTTTATTTGTGAAAAGGTTGATTGTAGCCTGCAGCAGTGAAGGAAGAACCCACTTGAGCAAAATCACAAATCCTGAAGCCTTTAGAAAGGAATGAGAGCTAGAAAAGCAGCATGTACACAATAGCATGAATGTGTTTTCAAAAATATCAATTTATTCAGGAGATAAGAGAAAGCATGTGTATTCCTTCTGAATGCTCATTCTTCTTGGCTGTATATTATTTCTCTTCTCAATTTAGGGTACATGTGACTTTAAGAAATTTGGGTGGGACTGAAAAATTTGTGTATCTTTGATGCACAGTCATCACATATACTAACTTTACATTTACACATATACATAAATTTACAGATAATGAGATTTAAAGTCGAAATGAAACTTTAGGAATCATGCAATCAAACCCCTGATTTTTAGAAAAGAAAAAAATGATACCAAAATAAGTTAACTATGTTCCCCAGGATAACACAAGTGGAGTGCTATAAATCTGATCCTAAAAAGGACATATTGCTATCAGTAGGATTATTATGGACATGTCCATTAAACTCTTAGAGAAAATGGAAGCATCATTTAGAAAGAATGTTGTTTTCATGTATGGTGATGCCTTCTAAGAAAGATTACTATATGTTTAAAATATTTATTTGTTAAATTTTACACTCTGCTACAAAAATCACCATGCTTTAGAATCATCAACTTACGATCCACCTATTTCTAGGGCCAGAGTCTTCTATGTCATAAACTTATTTAGGTCTTTTATGATTCAAATCTAAAAACTGTTAGTATAGGGATTTTCTATTCAGTGTTAATTTTTACAATGGTATATAAGCAGGAGCAAGAAAAACAGGGTCCCAAATCATCTAGAATTTTGTGGATTAAATAAACAGCCCAAGTTAAATACCTCACAGTAAATGATGCTCAAGTGTTCAGCCATTTGGATTCACCAAGTCACTGGTCTCATTTTGATATGTCATAGGTCAACACATTCTCAATTATCCAGAAGACCATGTGTTCTTTAAGCAGGGCTCCAATTGAAACACTCTTCTTTTTCACCCTCATCAAAAGGCTTCATAATTTTTCTTCACTTTTGATCATCAGAGTGGTATCATCTGCATATCTGAGATTGTTGATATTTCTTCTGGCAACCTTAATTTCAGCTTTTGATTTATCCAGTCCCTGATACTTCATGTAATATACTCTGCATAGTTAAATAAGGTGACAAATGCAGCCTTGTCATACTCCTTTTCCAATTTTAAACCAATCGTTTCTTCCATGTTCAGTTCTAACTGTTGCTTTTTGATCCACATACAGGTTCCTCAGGAGACAAATAAGATGATCTGGTACTTCCATCTTGCTGAGGACTTGAAATACTTTGTTGTGATCCACAAAAAGGTTTTAGTACAGTGAATGAAGTAGAAGTATTTTTTTTTCTGGAACTCTCTTGCTTTCTCCATAATTCAGGGAATGTTATAATTTTGTCTCTAGTTCCTCTGCCTCCTCAAAAACCAGCCTGTTCTTCTAATAAAATCAGCCTGTTATAGTAATCCTTAGTAATTCTGCTTCACTTGAAGAATCTTAAGCATAATCTTGCTGGTGTATGATATGAGGGCAAATGTTAAGTAACTTGACCGTTCTTTGGTGCTGCCCTTCTTTAGGATTGAGCTATAAACTGATCTTTTCTAATCCAATAACCACTGTTGAGTTTTCCAAATTTACTGGCACATTGAAAACAGCACTTTAATAGCACCATCTTTTTAAGATTTTAAAAAGTTCAGCTGGAATTCTGTCACCTCCACTAGCCTTATCGTTAGCAACGCTTCCTCAGGATGACTTGACTTCACTCTCTATGATGTCTTGTTCTAGATCAATAACTATACCATCATGGTTACCAATGATATTAAGATCTTTTGAGGGGACAGAGCCAAGATGGCAGAGTAGAAGGATGCCCATACTTCAGCTCTTCCCCCACAGCCCATAAAATATCTGTAAAGAAAGACTCTCAGCAAATTCTAGAGTAGAAGAAGCCACAGAAAAATGGAGTGGAGGAGATTTCTAGACCAGGACAGGAAAGGTCTGTCACACCAGAAGCAGAGAGCCCAGCTCAGCCTCAGCCAAGTGACTCTGGGAGGAGCGTTCACAGATGCTTTAACCCACAGGTGCCAAAGGTCAGTGAAAAAGCTTTTTAAATCTGAGTGAGAAGAGAGCAGAGTCCACCCCTGGCCCCAGTCCAAGGTAGTGGCAGAGGCTGGCCACCGAGGCTTCTGGCAGTGGCAGGTAGGCAGCAGCCAGCAGCCATTGTCCCATTGTTAGAGCAATGAGCATAAAACCTCTGGGGAAATTGAGCAGCTGATCTGAATCTCAGCCCTGAGTGTGGTCCTGGGGTGAGCAGGAGCACTAGGACCCTCCTCTTGACAAAGGATTCAGAAGTCAAATAACTGTCTGGGGAAATGCCCAAAAAAGGGAAAAAAAGAAGACCATAGAAAGTTACTTTCTTGGTAAACAGGTATTTCCTTCCGTCTTTTCAGATGAGGAAGAACAAAACATACTGTCAGAGGAAGTCAAGGCTTCTGACTCCAGTACCTCCAAAATGAATACGAAATGGGCCCAGGCCAGGCAAGAGCTTGAAAAGTGAGTCAGCAGCTTTGTAAAGGAGAACCAAAAAAAAAAATGCTGAGGAAAATAACATCTTTAAAAATAGGCTAACTCAATTGGAAAAAGAGGTTCAAAAAGCCAATGAGGAGAAGAAGGCTTTAGAAAGCAGAATTAGCCTAATGGAAAAGTAGGTTCAAAAGCTCCCTGAAGAAAATAATTCTTTAAAAATGACAGTGGAGTTCAGGGAAGCTAATGACTATATGATAAACCAAGACGTTGCAAAACAAAAATCAAAGGAATGAAAAAATGGAAGATAATGTGAAATATCTCATTGGAAAATCAACTGACCTGGAAAATAGATCCAGGAGAGACAATTTAAAATTATGGGACTACCTGAAAGCCATGATTCAAAAAAGAGCCTAGGCATAATTTTTCATGAAATTATCAAGGAAAATTGACCTGATATTCTAGAACCAGAGGGCAAAATAAATATTGAAAGAATCCACTGATCACCTCCTGAAAGAGACCTGAAAATGGAAACTCCTAGGATTATTGTGGCCAAATTTCAGAGTTCCCAGGCAAAGGAGAAAATATTGCAGGCAACTAGATAAAAACAATTCGAGTATTGTGGAAATACAATCAGGATAACACAGGATCTGGCAGCTTCCACATTAAGGGATTGAAGGACTTGGAACAGGATATTCCAGAAGTCAAAGGAACTGGGATTAAAACCAAGAATCACCTACCCTGCAAAACTGAGTAAAATACTTCAGGGGAAAAAATGGTCTTTCAATGAAAGAGAGGACTTTCAAGCATTCTTGATGAAAAGACCAGAAGTGAAGAGAAAATTTGACTTGCAAACACAAGAATAAAGAGAAGCATGAAAAGGTAAACAGGAAGGAAAAATCATAAAGGAATTTCTAAAGCTGAACTGTTTACATTCCTACAAGGAAAGATAATATGTGTAACTCTTGAGACTTTTCTCAGTATTTGGGTAGGTGGAGGGATTATACACACACACACACACACACACACACAGGGCACAGGTTGAGTTGAATCAGAAGGAATGATATCTATATTGGGAGGAGAAAGGGAGAAATGGAATGGGGCAAACTATCACTCATAAAAGAGATAAGAAAAATCTTTTTCAATGGAAGAGAAAAAGGAGGAAGTAAGAGGGGAAAAGTGAAGCTTGCTCTCATCACATATGGCTTAAGGAGGGAATACCATGCTCCCTCAATTTGGTATGAAAATCTGGCTTACACTATAGGAAAGTAGGGGAGAAGGGGACAAGTGGGGGTAAGGGGGTATGATAAAAGGGAAGGCGAATGGGAGAAGGGAGTAATTAGAAGTAAACACTTTGGGGAAGGGACAAGGTCAATTGATAGAATAGAATAAATGGGGGACAGGGTAGGATGGAGGGAAATATAGTTAGTCTTATACAACATGGCTATTATGGAAGACTTGTACAAAATGACACATATATAGCCTGTATTGAAATTGTTTGCATCTCAGTGGGGATGGGTGGGGATGGAAGAAGGAAGAGAAGTTGGAATTCAAAGTATTAGAAATGAATGTTGAGAATTGTTATTGCATATGACTGGGAATAAGAAATACAGGTAATGGGGCATAGAAATCTATCTTGACCTACAAGAAAAGAGAGAAGATGGGGATAAGGGAAGGATGGGGTGTGATAGAAGGGAGGGCACATTGAGGGAAGGAGTAATCAGAATGCAATGTGTTATGGGGTGGGGTGAGGGGAGTGATGGGGAGAAAAATCGGAACTCAAAATTTTGTGAAAATGAATGTCAAAATCTAAAAATAAATAAATGAAACTATATAAAAAAAGATCTTTCTTGTATAGTTCTTGTGCATATTCTTGCCATCTCTTCATAATTTCTTGGGCTTCTGTAAAATCTCTACCATTTTTATCCTTTATCATGCCCATTCTTGCAAAAATCTTTCCCTTCACATTTCTCATTTTATTGAAGAGATCTCTTGTATTTTTCATTATATTATTTCCTTCTTTTCTTTGAGTTGCTCATTTAAGAAAATCCTCTAATCTCTCTTTGCTATTCTCTGGAATTCTGTGTTCATTTATATACATCTTTCCCTTTATCCTTTCCTTTTCACTTTGTTTCCTCAGCTATTTGTAAAGTCTCATCAGATAACCATTTTGCTTTCCTGCTCTTCTTTTTCTTTGGAATGTTTTTAGTTGCTATCTCCTGTACCATATTGCAAACCTCTCTCTACAGTTCTTAAGGCATCCTATCTACCAGATCTAATCCCTTAAATCTATTCATCAATTCTATTTCATATTCATAAGGCATATTATTTAGGTTACACTTACATGATCTGATGGCTTATTTTTAGCTTTTGATGCTTTAGAATGAGTGTAATCACTCATTCAAATCAACTTTTTCTGTTCTGGGCAGAAACTCTTAGGGTCTTCCCTTCCCAGACAGATAGTTTTGTGATGGTAAACTATGCCACCTTCTGCCTCCATTCTTGCCTGGTCTTTAATTACTGAATGGTCATTGCCTCAGACAAACTGGGACCTGGGAAAGACCTTAATTTAGAAAGATCAACATCACCCACTGTGTCCTGAGCCATCACCGGTCATCTTGATATTTGTCCTGCCTCTGGACTTCCATGATTCTGGAGAAGAGAATAAGGTTGATGATTTTGCACAGCTTGGCCTCACTTAAATCCAATTAACATACAAGTCAAGACATCATCCTTGTGATGTCATTGGTCTTCTTTGAGAGTGAAGGTCAAATAGTAAATGGTCTGAGGATTTCCCCTACTTTCTTCAATTTATGCTTGATCATGATCTAATCCATAGCTCCAGTTCGTGTTTTCATGGACCTTATGGAACTTATCTACCTTTGGCTTCAAAGTATATGATCAACCTGATTTCCATATTGACCATCTGGTAATATACATATGTATAGTTCCCTTTTGGATTGTTTAAAAAGAGTATTTGCTATGACCAGTGAGTTATCTTTTCAAAGTTCTATTATGTTCATTGTATGCTTAGGGAATCCTAGATAATCAACTAAAAAATCACTTGAAATAATTAACAACTTTAACAAAGTTGCAGGATATAAGACAAACCCACATAAACCATCAATGTTTCTATATATTACCAACAAAACCCATAGAAACAGAAATTCCGTTTAAAATTGGGTTTGTCCTTCGTTGCCAAAGAAGACCATGCCATCAGAGAAATGATGACATGACTAGCACTTCACTTTGTTTTGAGTGAGGGAGGGCTGTAGAGGTCACCAGCCTCACTTCTCCTCCAGAGCCATCTGAATCCAGTGACCAGATATTCATCAGGTTGGCTGGAGATGACTCGGGATGCAGTGAGGGACCTTGAACCCTTTAGGCCAAGGTCTTTGCAGATACTCACTTAGGGTGAGGTAAGAGCATTCATTGAATAGGCCTGTTCAAGAAGTAGCCAGGGTATAGCCCCTTTAATGAGGCCAAGAGAAAAAAAAGACATCAGACTGGAGGGAAACAGCAACAGTTACTATTGATAATCACTGTAAAGATGGGAACGTTCAGAAGAGCCCTTGGTCAGGAGCCCATTGGCATAGCAGTTTCAGAGTGAGGGAAGGGAAAGGAAGGGAAGGGGAGGGAAGGGGAGAGGGGAGGGGAGGGAGGGAGCAGTGAAACCCAAGTCAACTGGGCATCTTTTGGCCATTCAAATTTACCATCCTTTGGAGAAGAGAAGGAAGGGGAGGGGGAGGCAGCCAGAAGAGGAGGAGTTGAGTTACCCAGCTAGCTGGGTCTGCATTCAGCCAGCTGCATCTACTCACAGGATTGTGTTTATTCTTCTTTGCCAAAGAAGACCATGCCATCAGAGAAATGATTATCTGACTTGCAATTGACTTTGTTTTGAATGAGGAATGGCTGTGCAGTTCACCAGTCTCCCTTCTCCTCCCTCCATTTAAAATAATTTATAGATGATATAAAATATTTGGGAATTTACCTGCCAAGATAAACTTAGGAACTGTATGAACATAATTCAAAACACTTTTCACACCAATGAAGTCAGATCTAAATAACTGGAAAAGTATCAGTTGCTCATGGGTAAAACCAGCTAATAGAATAAAAATGACAATTCTACCTAAATAAATTTATTTACTCAGTGCCAAACTATGAAAAAATTATTTTATAGAGCTAAAAGTAATAGTAACAAAATTCATCTGGAAGAACAAAAGGACAAGAAAATCAAGACGATTAACGAAAAAATGCAAAGGAAGATGGCCTACCTCTACCAGATCTAAAACTATGTTATAAAGCAGTGATCACCAAATTATTTGATTCTGGCTAAGAAACAGAGTGATAGATCAGTACAATAGGTTATGTACACAAGACATAGTAGTCAATGACTATAGTAATCTACTTTTTAATAAACCCAATGACCCCAGTTTCTAGGACAATAATTCACTATTTGACAAAAACTGCTGGGAAAAACCGGAAAATAGTATGTCAGAAATTGGACATAGACCAACATCTCACACCATGTAACAAGATATTAGGTCAAAATGGGTGCATGATTTAGACACAAAGGGTAATACCAGAAGCAAATTAAGAGAGAAAAGAATAGTTTACACATCAGATATATGCAGGCAAAAATTTACAATCAAACTAGAGATAAAAAACATTATGAAATGTAAAATGGATGATTTTGATTACATTAAATTAAAAAGGTTTTGCACAAACAAAGCCAATACAACCAAGATTAGAAAGAAATAAGAAAGGTGGGAAATAATTTTTATTGACAGTATTTCTGATAAAGGCCTCATTTTTTTCAAATATATAGAGAACTGAGCCAAATTTATAAAAATACAAGTCATTCCCCAGTTGATAAATGGTCAAAGGAAATGGACAGGCAGTTTTCAGAAGAAATTAAAAAAATATCTATAGTCATGAAAAAATGCTCTAAATACTATTGATTAGAGAAACGTAAATTAAGACAACTTTGATATACCACCTCATACCTATCAGATTGGTTAATGTGACAGAAAAGGAGTGAGATGTAGGAAAATTGGAACACTAAAGCATCTCTGTAAGATTTTTGAACTGATCCAACCATTCTGGAGAGCAACTTAGAACTATGCCAATAGGGCTATAAAACTGTACCCTTTGATCCAGCAATACCACTACAGGCCTGTATCCCAAAGAGATCATGAAAAAGGAGAAAGGACTTACATGTACAAAAATATTTATTGTAGCTCTTTTTTGTGGTGGCAAAGATTTAAGAATTGAGGGGATACCCATCAATTAGGGAAGAGCTGAACAAGTTGTGGTATATGAATGTAATGGAATACTATTGTGCTATAAAAAATGACTAGCAGGCAGACTTCAGAAAAACCTGGAAAGACTTACATGACCTGCTGCTAAGTGAAATGAGCAGAACCAGGAGAACATCGTACGTAGTAACAGCAACATTGTGTGACAATCAATGATGACAGCCTTAGCTCTTCTCAGTCATATAATGATCCAAGATAATACCAAAAGACTCATGGTGAAAAATGCTATTCACATCCAGAAAAAGAGCTATAGAATCTAAATGCAGATCAAAGCATACTATTTTCAATTTTTTGTTTGTTTTTTTCTTTCTAGCAGTTTTTCTCTTTTGTTCTGATTTTTCTTTCACAACATGATTAATGTGGAAATAGGTATAGAGTGTGTTCAGGGAGGACTAGTACCTCTGGTATGATGGCTGCTGACCCCTTTTCAGGACTGCTTTCCACCTTTGGTGAATACCTTACCTGTTCCACTCAACTCTCACCCGTGGCTCTAAGAAACTGTAGCATGCACAGTGGCCATGCCTCAGTAAACTGTTTTGGCAGACAGGCTAAACCAGGCTGAGGGTAACCAAAGAGTCTCAAACCCATTGGTGAGTCAGTGGGGTGTCTACCACAAGCATATGAAGACTTCCCTGTTGGAATGGTTGGATGAGAACAGTTTGTTCCAGCCACAATGAAGGCAGCTGAAGCAGGCGACGTTGAGTGTTTAAAGCTTGTTAAAACATGGAAGACGCCAAGGCCATCCACTGAATCCTGAGCCTTTGCCAGTCATCTTGATTCTGTCCTGACACTGGACTGTGCTGACTCTGGAGGAGAGAGTGAAGCTGACAACTTCATGCAACATTGCCTCACTTAAATCCGATTTGCCCACGAATCAAAATACATCATCCATATACCATTTTACTATTATACCTATCTCAAAGTCCTGTGGCAACAGGCAAGTGATGAAGCAGCAGGTGTGGATACACTGGGAGCTGTAGTCCCAACCCTGCACACAGGCAGCTCAGGCCATAGGGTGGTTTCTTACTGGAAGCAGCAGTGGCACTTGGTAGTCCCCTGGGTGTCTGAGCATCCTTTTAAGAATCACACTGCTCACCTCCTGGTGTGACAAAGCGAGCTAGAAAAGGTGCTCTAAAAATTGTCTGCTTACCCAACCCTGGCCTGGTTACTATGGCAGGCAGGGAATCCCACTCTGCAGTTGAAACACACAAAAAATGTACAAAATGTACAAAAACATCTGCAAAGGTGATTCCACTCACCACTGGCACATGGAACATGCACACACTTATAGACAACACAAAATCCAGTAGACCTGAAAGACGAACAACTCTTGTTGCAAGAGAACTCAACAGGTATTGCATCCAAATAGCAGCCCTGAGGGAAACAAGGCTGGAAAATGAAGGCCAGCTTACTGAAGTTGAAGCTGGATATTCATTTTTTCTGGAGTGGCCACAGTGAAGGGGAGCACCATGAAACTGGCATAGGTTTTGCAATCAGAACTAATTTGGCAACAAGCTAGTATGCCCACCAAAAGGAGTAAATGACAGGCTCATGACAATGCAATTTCCACTTGCAGGAAAACATCATGCCACCACTATCAGTACCTATGCTCCCACCATGATGAACTCTGATGAGATTAAAGAAAAATTTTATGAAGACCTAGAGACCCTTATTATCAACGTGCCGAAAGACAACAAGCTTAAAATTATGGGTGACTTTAAAGCTAGAGTAGGTTCAGAATGCCAGACTTGTCAGGGAGTCCTAGGGAGGAATGGAGTTGGAAACAGCAACAGCAATGGTCACTTACTACTGAAGATGTGTGCATCTCATGACCTTCTCATCACCAACACTGTTTTCTGTTTACCTAACGTAAGCAAACTCCATGGATGCACCTTCATAGCAAACATCGGCATCTAATAGACTCCATAATTATAAAGAGAAGAGACAGATAAGATGTGAGAATGACAAAGGCAATGTGTGGTGCAGAGAGTTAGACTGATCATAGACTTATCCTTTCTAAGCTAAATATTCTCATTCATAAAAAGTGGTGTCCCCAAGGCAAAATGAGTACCAGAAGAATTAATGTCAACAAATTAGAGCTCTTCTCTGAGCATGAACAGTTTGTTGCTAACTTGGAGGGAAAGTTCAGCCAACACACAGTTAGCAACAGGAGCAGAAAAGGAGTGGGCAGCTTTCAGAGATTTTGTGTACAGCACTTCATTGGTCATCTGGGTCAGAACACTCACACACACCAAGTCTTGTTTGATGAAAATGACAGGGGAATTAAGAAGCTGCTTTGGCAATGAAGGACAAACACAATGCTGTGAGTAGATGCAGCTGGTTGAATGGGGACACAACTAACTGGATAACTCAACTCCTCCTCTCCTGTCTGCCTCCCCCTCCCCTTCCTCCTCCTCTCCAAAGGAAGGTAAATTTGGATGGCCAAAAGATGCCCAATTGACTTGTCCAACAACTCCAGGAGAAATGCCAGGAGCAGAAGATCTGTACACAATGTTTATAAATCTGACCAAGGCCTCTGATACTGTTATTTGTGAAGGTTTATGGAAGAGTGTGTCAAAATTTGGTTGCTCAGAGAAGTTCATCAGTGTTTTATGTCAATTTCATGATGGTATGTTTACAAAGGTTCTGGATAGTGGACAATGTTCTGGTACCTTCCCAGTCACCAATGGACTGTGTGCTTGCTCCCATGCTTTTTAGCATGATGTTTTCAGTCATGTTGCCAAATGCTTTCAATGAGGATGAATACACCATCAAGGTCAGTTACCATACTGATGGTAAATTCTTCCATTTGAAAAGGCTAGAAGCCAAGACCAAAGTGGAGGGAGGGTTGGTGCATGATTTTCTGTTTACAAACGATTGTGCACTCAATGCAGCCTCTGAAGCTGAGATGTAATGAAGTATAGATCATTTCTCTGCTGCTTGTGCTAATTTTGGCCTAACAAAACCAAGAAAACGCAGGTGTTCCATTAGCCACCACCACACAATCCATATGTGCGAACCATCAGTTACAGCAAATAGAGAAGTTTTGAATGCTGTGGATAAGTTCACTTACCTTGGTAGTGTACTTTCCAGGGATGTACTCACTGATAATGAGGTTGATGCACATATTGTCAGAGCTAGGTCAGTGTTTGGAAGGCTCCAAAGAAAAGTTTGGGAGAGAAGAAGTACTAGACTGACTTCCAAACTAAAGATCTCCAGAGTCATTGTACTGATCTCATTGTTGTATGCCTGTGAAACATGGACAATCTACAGCGCCGTGCCAGGAAACTGAATCTCTTCCATTTGAACTGTCTTGGGAAGATTCTGAAGATCACTTGGCAGGATAAGGTACCAGACACTGAAGTCCTTACACTAACTAAACTGCCAAGTATTCAAACTATGTTTCAGAGAGCACAACTCCGATGGACTGGACACACTGTTCAAATGCAAAATGTGTGCTTGCCAATAAAACCATTTTATGGAGAACTCACGTGGGGCAGGCTATCACATGGTGGCCAGAAGAAATGATACAAGGACATTCTCAGGGTCTCTCTCAAGAACTTCAGAATTGATTGTGTGACATGGGAGACACTGGCACAGAACAGCTCAGCATGGCATGCCCACATCAGAGAAGGTGCTGTGCTCTATGAGCAAAGCAGAATTGAAACAGTTCAAAGAAAACGTAGGATGGACAAATTTAGAGTATCTCCCCCAAACGTTCACATGAACTATCTGTGCCCAATCTGTTGTAGAGAATTCTGAATTCATATTATTAGTCTGATCAGCCACAGGTGGACACATTGAAACTTGACTTTATGATAGTGATGTCATTTAGGTGCTCTTTGAGAACAAAGGACAGCAACCAACCAACAGATATGGAAATATGATTAATATCATTGTACACATATAACCTATATCAGATTGCTTACTGTCTTGGAGAGGGGAGAAGGAAGAGAAGGGAGAAAAATTTGGAACCCAAAATCTTATAAAAGTGAATATTGAAACTATATATGCAACTGGAAAAAAAGAGAAAATACTATCAAGAGAAAAAAAGATTCCCACTCCTAAGCTGCACTTCAGCTCCCAGGTTAATGGAGCATTAAACCATTAAGATAATTGCTACCTGCAAAACTTATCTCGGGAAAATTCTATCATAACAGTTCACTGACACAAGGTTACAAACAAGATTTCTACCCTATTGATACTCCCTCAAACATCCTAACTCCTTTCTGCTCTTTTTGTCCCATAGTTCAACTTTGCTAATCTGCCCCAGAGGCCTGCATAGTAGATTTCAGCCCTCTTCCATTCTGTGGCTGCAATTGCAGCCTTAAGGATGACCCATGCTTTGTTGGATGAATTTTGCTCTAATGTTGTCTCAGTTTGCCAAGAGACTTTCTGAATATATAATGTTAAATATACTGAGTCATCCTGAGCATATAATGTTAGATTTTCCCCATTGCTCCCTGCCTTTTTTTTAGAGGTAAAATGGAAGCCATCATAGTTAGTCACAAGATATTTATAGCAGTTTATCAATGAGTTCTTTCTTTAAAAAAATAACTCTATTAGTTTCTATCCTCCTTCATTTTGTACTCCAAGGTCAAAATTGTCCGCTATTATAATTATCTTTTGATTTCCTCCTTTAGCATTCCAATCCCCTATGATGAAAGTGATGTCTCTCTGGTGTTGTTTTTAGAGGATGTTGTGAGTCTTCGTAGAACCAATCAACATTACAGCATTACAAGTCTATACTCCAACTCTTTGACATCAAGGATTGGAGCATAGACTTGTAGTGCTATAATGCTGAATACTTTGTTATGGATTTAAATATATCGTTTGGTAATTTTTGAGATCCTAGCCCAGAAGTGCTTTTCTCACCCTTTTATTGACTATGAGGGCAACTTCATTTCTTCTAAATGATTCTTGCCCACAGTAGCATGTGTAATGATCACCTGAATTAAATTCACCCTTTCCTGTCCATTTAAATTCACTGATACCCAAGATGTTGAGGTTTTATCTTTCCATTTCCTGTTTGACCATGTCTAGTTTACCTTAGTTTATAGATCTTACATTCCAGATCCCTACACAATCTTGATCTTTACAGTGTCAGGCATTCCTTTCATCACTAAACACATCCATAACTGAACTTCCTTTTGACTTTGGCTCAGCTGCTTCATTAGTAGTAGAGCTACTCATAGCTTTCCTCTGTGCTTCTTCCATTATATCCCTATACTTAGCTTGCTTTGCTTCCGGAAACTTCTCTTAAGGTGGGATCTAGGACTGCCTCTCTTGGTTGAACTTTCTTGCCTCTTTCCCCACGAAGGAGCTTCTTCAATCTGTATAGTCAGGTATGTATTTGTGTGTGCATGTGTGTATACATGTGTGTGTGCATGGATGTTGTGCATGTGTATATGTATTGGATTTTTGTTTTGCTATCAAATTGGATAAATGGGTTTCTTGATAATCCCTATGTGTGTTCATTATGAAATTAGATCCTCCTGCTTCCCCCAATTAACAAAACAGGGATCAGAAGTTAGCTTGAACATGAAAACCACATCCCCTAGAAAAATAATATTTAAGGGAGAAGGTAGATATAACCCTAGTCCCACATCTTCTCTCTGAGGAGGACATAGTAGTCAGAGACTGCAACTTCTTGTTTCTCTATCTGCAGGAAATAGCCTCTCTTGGAGAGAGATAGGAGGAGAAGACACTGGAGATATTTGTTCTGTTTCCCTTCAAGCTACACAATGACACCCCCATGCTGCATGTAGGAGATAGCTCTTTCTACACATACATAAATACTATATATGTATGTATACATGTAGATTTGTACATATGCATATGATATATATATATCATATACACATATATATAATAACTAGCATTTAATCGTTAATGTTTACAGAGTGCTTTATAATTATTATTTAATTTGATCCTCAAAACAACCCTGAGAAGTAGGTGCTATTATTATATATTACATTTTACAGAATAGGAAACTGAGGCAGAGGCATCTTCAAGTCTTTTCACTTCTCATGGCCCTCAGGCAATTCTATATGATCACAAGTTGTAGAATAACTGCCTATCTGCTTTGGTAGACAAGAGTTTCATCACCAAGAATTCTCTATGGCAATGATTTTATTTAAGTAAACACATTGCTGTTTTTTCAAGGTAGAATTAAACGTTTTTCTTCATGGAAATATGTAATGTTAGAGCTGGAAAATACTTGAAAATTATTTTCTAAACTCTTAATTTTAGAGATGTAGGAACTGAGACAAGAGATGTGTGAGTATTTTAGTGTCTGTATCTATGTGTATGTGTGTGCATATATGTGCATGCATGTGCACACGTACACCTATATGAAAAAGTACGGGCCAAATTTAGACTTATGTGAACAAGGAATGAGGCTCACATTAATTGGGGTTACTTTTATATGTCTGCTGTCCACTGTAAACTTATTTGACAGAACTAAGATCCTTTTTCTTTGCTAAATTATTACTACCTCTCAGAGAGAGATAATGTACTTAGATTTTTGCAAATGCATATATATTTTGTGTCTTTTGTTGTGGGAGGCACATCTCACTCAAACTTTTATCACCCTAAAGTAATAGTTATCATCAAGAAATCCAGTCTTACTTAAGTTAATGAATATATTTCTAAAAATAAATTCTTAACAAAACACTAAACTATTCATTATAGTCCTCTATTGATGGATACTAGCCCAAGAAAGATGTTTAACAATCACACAAACACACCTACCTATACACACATATATACCGACTCAACTTTGAGGCATAAGATATATAAAGAAAAAAGGATGATAAAATGAAAGTACTAAGTAATAGTATACAAAAGAATAATTTTGAGTAATTTTATAAACAGAAGAATAAAATAAGCAGAACTAGAATAATAGTTTATACAACAATAACACTATACAAATAAACAATTTTGAAAGCTGTAAGAACTATGATAAATTGACCATTTTTTGATTCTATAGAACCAATGATGAAACGTACTACATATTTCACAGTGATAATGGAATTAGGGTGTGAATACAAACACCTACATGCATACATATATCACACAGGTATATGTGTATCTATGTGAGTATATATATACTCATATATATGTATATATACATATATATGTGTGTATACATATATATTTGTGTATGCATATACACACAACCATTAGAAAAATGTGTTTTGCTTCACTGTGCATACTTATTATAGGATTTCTTTTCTTGCCTCCAGGAGAAGGGTAGGGCAAATTGGAGAGAAAATAGATTTCTGGATTTTGTCTGTCTGTTTTTCGAGTAGAGAGGTAAAAGTTAGATACAGATAAAAATGTCCACATATTTTCAGATGAGGTCACTGTAGTATTGGATTTATTTATAATTATATTAGGTTGGTACAAGATACCTCTCACGAACTAGGAATAATCTATAAATGTATGTAATGTAAAAAAATCAGTGAAACTGAAAGGGACAAAAATAAATATTAGATGAGATTGCTGAATCATTTCTAGACATAATGTGTAGAAGGCATGGGATAACACTGATCGTAGGATGGGAGTTCTCACCAAAAATCATCTCACCAAAAAAGAAATTTAGCCTAAATATGACTTTGTATATATAAGTATATGTATTTACACAAATCTGTATGTTTGTGTATGATTGTATGCAAAACTATTTTATACAATTTCCCAGTCTTTATAAAACCTTTCCTAGATCTTATCATCTCCTTAAGCAATTATCTTTTTTTTCTCAGCTAAATTTCTCAAAGAAGCACTACCTCCCTTTTTCTCACTTATAGCATAAGCTTTTCTAACTTGACTTTTTAGTCATTATCCTACTCATTTGAAATTGAGGACCATCCTCTGCCACTAGATATTCTTTTCTCTATATATTTTCATAACAATATTGTCACTTTGTGTTTCCCCTACCTATCTGACCACTCTTTCTCAATCCAATTTGTCAGTTTATCATTCATACCATGCCCCCTAAATGTAGGTGTTCTCTAAGGTTCTGCCTTTTCTTCTTCTCTCTTGGTAATCTCATCAGATCCCATGGGTTTAACTATCATCTATATACAGATGATTCACAGATCTATCCATTGAGTACTAGTCTCTCCCCTGAGAAAGTCACATCACCAATTGCCTAAAAGACATTTCAAACTAGATGTCCTAGAAACATCTCATCTCAACATATCCAAAACAGAATTTATTATCTTTTTCTCCAAAACCCTCTCCTTCTCTGAGCTTCCCTATTTCTGTCAAAGGTACCACCATCCTTCCTGGCTCCAGGGTTTATAACCTCAACATATCTTGACTCCTCTCTCTCCCTCATCCCACATATCCAATCATTTGTCAAATCATTTGTTTCCAGCTCTTTCTCATCTCTTGCATATAATTTCTTATATCTGCATTCATCCAGCCACCACCTTAGTACCTGACCTTATTGCCTGGATTATTTTAACAGTCTCCTACTTGGTTTCCCTTCCTCAACTCTCTCTTCACTCTAGTTCATCTTATACAATGATACCAGAGTAATTTTGCTTAAGCATAGATCTGACCATATTAACTCCTATACTATTTCAACTCTATGACTTCCTATTGTTGCCAATATAAAATATAAACTTCTCTGTTCAACTTTTAAAGTCCTAAACAACCTAATCCTAACCTTCTTTCTAACCTTGACTCCTTCCTACATTCTGTGATTCAACTAAACTGACCCTACCTCTGTTCCTCACCCATGACACTCTATATAGTATCTCTGTGTCCTTGCAATGGTCACTCTCTATACCTTAAAACATACCCAACCTCAAAGAATCCCTCTCTTCTTTCAAGAGACAAATCAAGTATTACCTTTTGCATGACATCTTTCCTGATTCACAACTGCTAGTACCCTCCTTACTGAACTATTTTTTATTTAGTTGCTCTGTATTTGTTCATTTTATATTTTATGGTGTATATATTTCAATGTTTACATGTTGGCTCTCCCATTAGAACAGAAGGTTGTTGTGAGTAAAGATTGTTACTTTCTTTGCACTTATATCAGCAGCACCTAGGCAAAAAAGGAGGTGCTTAATAAATGCTTATTGATTGATGCAAGGATTCATTCTTTTTACAACGGCATCTGATCCCCTTCCTTATCAAGGATAGGTGAATTTCCCTGTGCATTGTTTGGTTGTTTCCAGGGGTGTCCAGCTCTTCATTACTTCATTTGGGATTTCCTTGGCAAAGATACTGGAGAAGTCTGTCATTTCCTTCTTCAGTTCACTTTACAGATAATGAAACTGAGACAAACAGGGTTAAGTATTCGCTGAGGTTCACACAGATAATAAGTGAGATTTGAACTCAGGAAGATGAGTCTTTCTAACTCTAGATCCAGGCTCTATGGACTGTTTCACCTAACCACCCTTCTTTTGCCTAATATAATTTTTAAAAATCGATCTATCTATTCATTTAACTCTCAGTTTTTGGGAAGACTTTCCATGGCAGAAGGAGCAAACAAGAACAATTTGTTACAAAAGCCATGAAAGCATCTGCAGTAGGTGCTTTGAAAGACTTGGAGTTTGGTCAGGCATCAAAGACACTAGAGTCATCCACTGCATCCTGGGCCACAGCCATCTGTTTTGACCTTTGCAACTGAACTTTAATGAATCTGGAAAAGAGAGTAAGGCTAATGACTTCCTACAACTGTGCTTACTTAAATTCAACTCAAACAGGAGTCAAGATATCACCCCATGATGTCACTGGTTCTCTTTGAAAATGAAGGACAAACTTCACACATCATCAATTTATTCACTGGGAGGGAAGCATGATGTTCCAGCTAGAGGACCAACATGAGAGTCAGGAAGACTTGGGTTCAGGCTTTCCCTCTGACATACACTATTCATGTCACCATGAACTAGTCGCAACCTTTCAACAGCCTAAGACAACTCTAAGACTGTATAGCCATGTTGAAAATTCATATTGCTAGAAGGAGTTTCTACCTCACCAATGAAATCACTGGTCTAAATATTCATATGCAAATATACATACACTGACATGTATCTGTGTGTGTAGAGGCAATGCTGCATAGTGGATAAAGAAATAAACTCAAGGCCAAGGAAGAACTGGGTTAAAATTCTGCCATTGATACATATTGGTTTTGTGATTCTGGGTTAGTCCTTTAGCTTGTCAGTGCTTTAGTCAAATTCAAACATTATAAGTTTGAGAGAAAGTCTTACCTGACATTGGTAAGTTAAATTTCATTACTCAGTAGTTCTTTTATCAGTGAAATCATGGGTTCAGAACCTGTCTACAAACACATATATATGCATGCAAACATACATGCATATATATACACATATACACATTCACACATATGCCTGTGTCCAGATGTGAGACTTTAAAAAATTCAGCTGGTTTATTCTCCACATGTATGTGACATATGACACACTATTTTTGTTTTTATTCTCAGTGGAATTAAAAAAAAAAACCTTTTGCATTTAACCTAAAAGAATTTACTACTCAATACATATTTCTGACAACAGCTGGGAATGTTGAATGGACAGTTTATTTGTAAATTAAATGAATTTGCTTTCTCTATGCCCTTGAGAGCCAGCTGATTTATCAGTTAATAAAATAATCATACAACCAGACTGGTACTTCCAATTTATTTTAAAAAGAAATAACATCATGTTTTTGACATATATGAATTCAAATGTAATATATGGGGAAATATTGTTAGTAACTATGCACACATACACATATAGGTATATATGCATCTATATGCACAGATATGTGTAGATATTAAGGACTATAAGTATATAAATTTACTTGCTTTGCATTCACTATTTATGTAGAAATTATATTAACAAAGACATGGAAAATACTAGGTAAGTTACACAATGTAATTATTGAATTCCAAGCAGATGGTAAATCAATACAAATAAGGATTGGTCCTTATCTTTTTAACATATTTCTTAGAATAAAATGGGACTTAAAAATGCCTGATTGAATAAATCAGTGATCGATTTAATCAGTTGTTATACAACAAAAGAAGTATAATTTCACAGGTCTAACATGGGCAAAAGACAGCAAATAAGTGGCCATGGTTATAGGCATTAATATTTGACCATGTCAAATGGTTCCACTTAATTTCAACTCTATTCCACCTATCTTTCAAGACATTTATTTTGCACAGTGAATTTGAAAGGCTGAGAAAGAGTCCCTTGCATCCTATTTGACCATCAGCAAGTTGTTTCCATCTCTGCTTTATCCTATATGATTTCATAGGCTCATTAAAGCTAGAAGAGAATTTAGAGATTAGCCTAACTCTCTAACTATTGGAACCAGTATTGTAGGAAGAATAACCAGGCATCAGGGGTCAGCATAGATTGGGAGAGCACACTGTCTCAGTCAAGGAAAGTAGTTAGGCATCTATTATGTATGTCTAGATATCATGTGCTATGGGTCGGAACTAGGAAGGAAACACAGAGAATGGAAGGGAAGGGGCAAGTAGAGGATACTGTAAAGAATGTTTTCTTGGGATATTGGACCTGTCTGTTTTAGGAAGAAAACATTCAATAGTTCAGTTTAGAACTTTAAGTCAGGGACCAGGTATACTGGCGATGTATGGATCAAAAATAGGATATCTGAAGTAACAGGGTAGGTACAAAGGACAGAACCTCTGAAATCTAGTAATAAAGTAGAAATGTCACTATCCTTCTGGGAAGAGGGAATATACAATACAATTGTAAAGGTCACTCTGTGTGAGCTGTTTGTTTCCTGTCTGATCTATTCTTGCATAATGTACAAATTTATGGAAGGAAAGGGAAGAAACGTGTTGTTCTTAAATACATGGAAGAGTAGGGATATCTATTATCATACAGATAAAATATCTTTAGATTAACCAAACAATTTAGTATCTATGAAAGCTCTTTGTAAATGGTAAAATACTACCCACAAGGAAGATATTTCTGTGATTCCGTCATTCTTATCACTGGTGAAGATTCCTGTGACCTAGGTGGTTTTCCACCTGAGCACTAAAAACTAGGCTGAAAAATCTGGACTCACAAATTAATTTGGTACCTTGACTCACTATCCTATGAACTAGGATGTACATGCTTACATACTCCTTATGACTTTAAAAAATTTGCAGCCTTTTATATTATCTGATAGAAAGAGAATCAGGAGAGACCGGAGAGAGAGAGAGAGAGAGAGAGAGAGAGAGAATGGGAATAATGATCACCTCATCCATCAACTGGAATTTTCTCCATATTAAATAGCAAATACTGCAACATAATTTGATTCATTATACAAATAATCCTGATAGGAGAATTCATGCAATAAAAAAGAATTCTCTTCAGAAAAATTAAAATGGCCACCAATTTCTTTCATTTTTAAACGAATTCTTCAAACCACAATAAGTCTATGGTCGTTGCAGTGGTGCTGATTAATATAGAGACCAGCAGAAAATAGACTGAAGATTTGCTTCAACCAGCCCAGCTATGTGACCAGGAGAACCCTATTTAATTAGTAATATTATTCAGCTTTTGTATAGGATTCTGTAATTCAGAAACCTCTACATTTGTGGAATAAAGAGATTAGCAGTGAAAATGTTTTTTAAAAAAGGATTTTATGTCTTCTTTCTTCAAAGTATAAAAGGAAGCCATATTTGGAAGTGTTTTAATTTGTAATCTTTTAATAGATGAGATCAAAGAACATAATTTTTTAAAGGGAAATGTGATTACTGAGCTTAAGTGCACAGTATATTAAATGAAAATTCTGATCATAAAGAAAGGTAATATCTACTCAAAAGTATAATTTCTGTACTTTTGAAATCATCTCAGCAAGAATTATCTACCCCTATCAAATTGCAGCACTTGTCAAAATCAGCTGTAAAGCATCTCAAGTGCTCTTCTGAATCAACAAAACAGATGTATCGCGATGTGAGATTTCAAGGAGATGGAAGAAAAAGTGAACCTGATGTCAGGCATTGCCCTCAATCTCTTGAACCCAACACTTAACACTGTATATACTGCAGGTCTTTGGGACAAGACTTATCAAGGAGAAAATGCAAGGCTGATTCTTAATAACATTTGCAAAGCCAGATAAAAATTATTTTACATCTGCTTTGCTACTAATTTTTTATCACCTCAGCTTGTTCACAAATAAGAAAGACATCAAAGTTTTAAGCAAGCAGTGAGTACCGTCCTTCCTCCCCCAGTTTTAAAAATTTTAATCAGCTAACAAAATTTGGAAAATAAGATTATAGAAGCCCAAAGCAAAAAAAGATAGTGCTTTAGTCCAACTGGAATTTATTTTTCTCTAGTTAAATTCTTCTTCCATCTAACCTGCCATTTGCTTATTTTGCATGACTCTCATGCTTTGTTTGTCCTCTCTGCTCTGGTTAGGACTCAGTCACTATGCTCTGCCTAGAATCATAATTATCAATTGATATTTATTAAGCATTTATAGGCATTAGCACTCTCTGGCATTCAAAATTAGCATTCTGTAACATCCAAAGATTCTAGGAGTTTATGTACATATCACAGCTAAAAAGAATGTGGCATTAAGAAACCAGTTTAAATATTCATAAAGTTTCTTGGGAAATATCATAATATCATAGATTTAGAACTGGGAGGGACCTGAGAGGCTAAGATTCCAACCTCCTTCTTTTACAGATGAGAAAATTGAGGCACAGAAATTGGCTTTCACAGGGTTACATAACTATTAAGTGTTCAGTTTTTGAATGCAGGTTTTCCTGAAGCCAAGTTCAGTGCCTCTTCCATTATACTCTACTATCTCAAACAAATGCAAAAGAATTTGTCAATCAATTAGAAAAGAAATCTGTGTTTCAGTGTTTTAATCCTGGGAGTAAGGTTGAGATTACACAGGCAATATTAAAAAGGGATTATTTCCCCCTGTTCTTTGACTTTCTGATCACTTATGTTGACTATCAATCACAGCGTGGCAATCTCAACATCTATGCATTTGAATTCTAGTATCTATGGCTCATTCCACATCTACTGGGGTCTGAAGAACAAGAAAGATGAGAAAAAGAAGTGTTGTAGAAGTAAATAGAAGGAGCTGAGTGCAGGAGCACACCTACTAAGAAATGTAAAAATAAACTTTTAGGAGAAGGTTCCAACTAAATTCCACAATAACAGAAACATAATCATGCAAAGAAACCAAAAGCCAGTCCTTCCATTATCACACCACCATTTTTGGTATAGTGGTCAATTTCTCCAAAGAACCAATTTCAACTAGAATTGCAATAAATGCTAAAGTGTTCCCTAAATACAGAGAATTGAACAAAGGTGCAAAGATGAACTGTCTCAATCACTACCTTCTGTACCGTAGAGCATATGATATGTGACTATACTATGAAATGATATATAAGTACTTAATAAAGTTTTCCCCAAAATAGGAAGTGATGCATAGGTAGGAGAATTATTACTAACTTTTGTAATAAGGGAAGACTTTTTGGATCACATAACCTTTAATTTAGGCCTTAATAAAGGGGTAGAATTTCAACGGGCAGAAATGGTAGGGTGAAAGGTATAGCAGCTATAGGAAATAACTCAAGTGAAATAAATGTGGCAAAACAATGATGGACAATCAAAAAAACCAGAGGAAGGATGTAAAATTCACGGAACAATATGAACTTGAAACACGAAAAGTCACTGGGAAGTTTTGATCTGCATATTTGGAAAATTACTCATGCCAAAGAAAACATGAACCTGTTAAGAGTTACAACATCAGGTATACCTCCTTCTCCCCACAAAAATTTCTGGCTCAGGATAGAGAGGTAGGAGTTATATTTGCAGAGGTAGGCTAGTGTTAGATAACAGAGAACCCTAAATGCCAGGCTAAGGAGTTTGAATTCAATTTGGTAGGAAATTTTTTCTTACTCACTACCCATCTTTACTTCTTCCTTCCTTATATACTAAGCCATACATGAATTTGGAATAGGATATATTTGTGTTCAAGCTAAAGGTCAAAAAATTCATGAGAGAGGCACTTGGCCCCCCAACCAGCTATCTTGCTAGAAAGTGTGATTTTATGGATAAACTCTAGGATTCAGAGAAAATGATCTCATTCTCCTTAGCATTTGTTGTGTCTTACTTTTGATCCAACCCCAGATAGAACTTCCATTTATTTGCTGCCAAATAAGTCTACCCTAATGTCCTGAATCTCTACTACTGTTCTGAAAACTCATTCCTCCTTACTTTCCCACATCTATGAATGTTACCATGGTTCTTCCAAGATGGACAGTAGATGTACATTCTATATCTCACCTAGGTTCAAAACCTCTGAGCCAGCTTTGAATTTTCCCTGTCCTTCACTATCCCAATCCAGTTCTTCAAAGCTCCCCTTCTCCAAAATCTTTACTGACTTCCTCTGCCTAGTGAACAATAATCAAGCAGCCTGGTTTGGAATTCAAGACTCTCTGCAATCTGACATCATCCACCCTAATCTGCTCTTTCTTGCATTGCTTCCCTAATAAAACTTTATATTTCAGTCACTCAGAGGGAGTTAGGTGGCACAGTGTAGAGTTCCTGGTCCTGGCATCAGGAGTATCTAAGTCAAAACCTGGCTTAAGCCACTTAATAACTGTGTGACCCTGGAAAAGTCACTTAACTTCTGTGTGTTTCAGTTTTCTCATCTATAATGTGGGAGTGATAATAGCACCTACTTCATAGGATTGTTGTATCAAAGAGAAAAGTAAAGCACTTAGTGCCTAGCACATATTAGGGGCCATATAAATGCTCATTCCCTCTCCTTTACCCCTCATTCTAGATAACTCACTATCTTTACTTGTTTTACACTTTCCTGATTCTACTTACTCTAGTTTTTATCCTAGAAATAACTCCTGCACTCTATCTCTACTGTTAAAATATGATCCATGCTTCAAAGCCCATTTCAAATTCTATTTCCTTCATGAAGCTTTCCTTAATTCATCCAACTGGGTATGATATCTCCCTTTCTTGAAATGAACTCTCATAGCCCCAAGTCTGGGGCACATTAGCATATAAACAGTACAAAGGTATTGCTGTGTCCCAGTATGAACTCGTATCTATTCAAAAGTGTTATCAGTGGGTCACACTGTATCTATATTTATATCTATATCTATTTATCAGTGGGTCAGATGAGTCCCAAAGGCCCAGAAGCACATGATGTGTATAGGTAATGCATAGTATAGTGTAGCAAATCTGTCGGGTTCCAACCCTCCTACGAGGACACAGAATCAAAATCAAGAGACAAAGCCATAAGGCAATGAAAACAAGAAAGGAGCAGATCCGTCAACCAATAAAAATCTCTTAAGAGCCTACAGTATGGCAGGTATCACATTAGGTTTTGGGAATACACAGTCTGCAATAAAAGTCATGTTTTCAAAGACCAATATTCTATTAGGACAGAAAAGATGTGCATGTATAGATGGTATATAGAGATAACTATAAGGTAGTTCAGGAAGTGAAGGCACTAGTACTTGAGGACATCAAGAAAGCCTTGGTGTTTGGGATGAGTCTTGAAAGAAGTATTCTAAAAGGTTGAGCTGGGTAGGGAATGTATTCCAAGCATAAACTCAAAGTCATAATCTTAAAATACAAAGAGCTTATTCTTGTTAGACCACACCTGGAATCTTCTGTGGATTTATAATCACGGTCTCAAGGAAGTAGCACCCATCCACATAATCTACTAAATGGATTACCCTGAGGAAAATTCTGGCTTACCTGTCATTCATGCAATAGATGACATCTGTTTTGAGCCCAAATAAGATTAATACTTTGTGATGATCAATATTTTGCACCATTAGCTTGGTTATATTCAAATTGCAACCTATGAATTTTCATTACAAATCACCCTAGTTTCCATCAAAAAATTTAAAGTGATATGTCATTTTCCTTTAAAAAGTGAGGTCAGGGTAGGAGGTAGAATGTTAGCACTTTCCAAACCAATTGGATGTTAAGTTAATTTCATTTGAAAGTATATTTATTAAGTATCAGCTGTATTAAAACTTCCAATAAGGTCCTACTGTGATGCCTCACTATGGCACAGAAGTGACCCAGGGTTCTCAAGACGTCTACCACTGAAGCCCAGATGCTGGAAGTTTTTATTAAGCTGGCAAACCTTCAAGGATATCTGCAATGATGAACTGTATGTCTCTTCTCTGGGGACCAGCCCAATAGAGGTCAGACAGACTTCTAATTAGTTTGGCTGAAGAACTGCCCACAACAATTCTCAAAGACCACATAGATTTCAGAGGGAATCCCAACATCAGCAAACTGCTAGATGGTTACAGTTTTAGAATTTTCACACAATTGTGATAGGCATTTGGGAACTGTGGTAGTCACCGAAGGCACAACGTAACTGATTGTTGCCAGAAGAGAAAATCAGAACAGACTAAAAGGGGATTGAAATATTGGGGGAAGACAAAGAAAGTGGAACTTTTTAGAAAAGGGTTCCAGAAAGGAATGTTTCATAACTTAATTACTTGTGGAAGTCGCACAAACTAAAGAGACATTTATCTGGGCAGAGTATGGAAAAGATCAACAAGTTGGAGGAAGGCAAGACAGATAAATAAAAAGAAATGGAAATTAACAATTTAAGTAACCTTGGAATGGCACTAGCAGATATATTTTGGGGCATGGAGAAATACTAGGGAGGAGAGACTCACATAAAGGTAGCATAAGTAAAAATGAATATATGTAGGGGATGATGTATAGTCAATCCTCAACGTTTTCAGGAGTAACATTCCTAGAAAATAGCATGGAAGTAAAAAATGTTGATATTAATACATTGAATTTATTGGGGGTTAGGTTCCCCAAACCACCAAAAACTGTAATCTTTAGCTAGAGATTGCTGATAATACACTTTTATACATACAACTCTTTATGATAAAGCATTAATTCTGACAATATGCACTTTTCCTAACAGTAACTATGAAATAAACCACAAAATGTGATACACAAAATAAAATTGGTAACAGACAAAATGTTTTTTCTCACTTTTAATTCCCTAGAATTTTGTGATCTTTTTTTTTTGCTAACATCTCAATTAAAAAAACATTGATTTCAGATATTATTCACTTTTCATAAGACAAAATCTAGAGTATCATAAATACTATACAGTAAATACAAATTTAAAAACCAAAACATTTTTAAACCTGAATTTTACCTTCCACTGTGTCAGAGGGTAGTATGAAGGTGTTGTACTATGTATTATATGCTATATATTATACTGTTATAAACTTTTCTACCCTGAAAACCAAAGAAGAGATTGCTGGGAATTTTGTAGCTGCGTGAAGCCTCCACATCAGTTCCAACATTCTGAACTTCACAACTGGTGGATGGTGTTGGAGATTGTGAAAGATGCACTAGTTTGAAACAACTCATCAGCAATATCTGCTTGGTGCGCTGTTTGAGATCCTTAAAGGTCTCATAGTATAGAAGTGTAGCAGAGCTGAATTGACATTTAACCTGGAGGCTGCAATCAATGATGGAAGTGGCAGCCTTGATGTCTCTAGCCAGCCAGTCAATTATTGCAGGGTAGCTAGGTGGTGCTGTGGATAGAGTACCAGTGCCAGAGCCAGGAGGACTTAAGTTCAAATCTCACCACAGATACTTGACACTCCATAGCTGTGCAACCTTGGACAAATCACTTAACCCCAATTGCCTCATCCTGGGTCATCTCCAGTCATCCTGAAGAGTATCTGGTCACTGGATTCAGATGGCTCTGGAGAAGTGAGATTGGTGACCTGCACTGCCCTCCCTCACTCAAAACAAAGTCAAGTACAAGTCATGTCATTATTTTTCTGATGGCATGGTCTTCTTCAACAACAAAGGATGAACACACCCACAATTATTGCAAACCATCCTAGTAGAATGCCAGCTCCTCCATGAACTTGCTGCATTGTGTCTCTCATTTTTAACGCTATGGCACATAACCTTGAATACACATGGTTGCCAATGAAAAGTGAAAATAAGGTTACTAATAAAATCATGTTAATACTTAAAATCCTGAACTGTGAATTTTAAGTACTGATATGTATAAACTGATATGTATTTATGTGTGTATATGTATATATAGTATACATATAAGCAAGCATATATTATTATGTATTAACACATATTAAGTATATATTATATCTTAGTGAGTCATATTCATTAATATATATTATAATACATATATGTTATATACATATTCTACATTTACATTCACATATACACGTGTGTGTGTATGTGTGTGTGTGTGTGTGTAAGACTGTACCTAGCATGTAAGGTTAATTCAGCCTTAGAACACATTTGACATCACAGTTCCAATCAAAATGACATTATTATATTAATAAATACAGAAAAAAAACATTTGACAAAATGCAACACTCACTTATGTTAAAAAAAACCTAAGAAAATAGTGATATTAGGGCCTTGTTTCATATGATTAAAAGTATATACCTAAAATTTAAAGTTAATTATTTGCAAAGGAGAATCAGCACAGGTAAAGTGATCAAAAACTGACCTTAGAGTCAAGGAAGATTTTGTATTCAAGTCCCATCTCTGAAATATACTGAGACTTGATCCTCTAGCTGAATCTCTAGTACTATAAGTTGCCAATAAAAGGTCATCCTGCAATGAGGCAGTTTTCTCATCCAGGAGTTTCTTATACAAGTGAAATCATAGGTATAGTCCCTGTACATTACTCATGGTTGAGTTATGTCTACATAATAAAATTAAAATACCTTAATTTATAAACTGAGTACTGTACCAATTAAACAATGGAGTTAGGTTATAAAACCAGAAAAATTAATTACAGAATACATATGAAAAAACAAAAGGACTAAAATTTTTGGGAAAAGAGTGACGAAAATAAGGAATGAAGTAGAAATGGCATTTCTAGACTTCAACTACATTATAAATCAGAAAACATGAAAACAAGTTTAGTACTGGTTAAAAATATAAAAGTTAAGATATTAAATATAAAAGTTATATTAGATATAAATGTTTATCAGGAGTATATAAGAATCAGAAACAATTGAACTCAGTAGCCCAGCATTTGAAAAATCCAAGAAGACAAACTGCTTAGGGAATGAATATGTTCAATAAGATACTGTTGAGATAACTGAAAAGCAGTTGGTTAAAATAAAATAAAAATAAACAATGTTTAGATCAGTAATTTATTCTATACAAAAAAATTAGTTCTAAATGAATACTCAAGAGATGTTGGTATGAGAGTTATGTTTCTGATACTACGTAAGTAGCAGGGTTGGGGACAAATTTTCTTAAAGGGAGACTCATATGCAGTTCAACATGGTCTTTGGAAGAGAAACACTGAAAGATTTTGGAATCTGCAAAAATATAAGGAAAGAGAGCTTTTTCAATGTGTCTCCAATTTCCAGTTTCCTCTCTAGAGACTTTGAAAAGAGAACTTCTTGAATAAAAGTGGATTTTCTTTCTGGATTTAAGCTTAGATCTCATTTTTCTTCCATCTAAAAAGCTCATTCGTTCTAGTCTATTTTTTGGCATAATCCATTCTCTATAATTTTTCCCAATTCATTTGCTATTTTTGTGGATTAAAGAGTTTCTTCACTGCTCACTATTTGTGATGGTCTTTTGTGCAACCAGTGTTTTTTGGAAAGGAAATTAGCCTGTGAGTATAAAATAAGGCCCACTTGTCCCCTTAAGACTGACTACAAAAGTGACTTTTGTTTCAAACCTATTCCATTTCTAGACCCGCAATAATTGTGGGAGGGGATACGTACAATGTTAGTCTAATATCCCTTTTGGAGACTGGTGAAAAGAATGCCCAATTCTACAGTGCTTCTGGGACCTGCCTTCCGCTTTGCTACTTGTATCTAAGCAATCTGATCTTCCCCTAACTCCCTAGCTTGGTCAAGCATCAAAGACAACAAGGCACGCCATATATCCTGGGACACTGCCAGTCATCCTGACTTTTCATCTTGCTACTGGATTTCAATGACTGAAAGAGAGAGTGATACTGATGACTTAGTGCAACTCTGCTTCACCTAAATCCAATTCATGCCCTAGTCAAGACATTGCCCTGTGATGTCATGGGTGATTTTTTGAAAAAAAGAATCCTGAACAACACACATTCTCAAGAGTTCCTGAGAAAATCTCTACATACTGGTGGGAGTGAGGGTAGGGACTCTGTATTAGATTTACAAGAGGATATCGACAAGAAATGCAGAGGATCAGAAGGCATGGATGGACTGTGGTTTATACTAGAGGAGTCAGAATTGCTGGCATAAAAAATTTCCCAGTAGAGCCGTCAGTTTAAAATGTGATTAGGAAATGCTTAAAAAAATAGAACATAATTCATGTTAATTTGGGGTTTTCTAAGATAATATGAGGTCAACATGGATCTGTTTCTATTTGAATTTTACAGCACTGGTCTGTAACAATTGAGGGAGTGTCCAAATTAATGAGATTATTCATCAAAGCATTATTTTTATATGAGAACGCATACATATATTATCCTCACACAGACGTGGGAAATAGGGGGAAGAATGTTAAAGTGAGAGTCCAGAAACTTGGGGTGAAATTGTAGCTCACTAACTGGATGAAAGACCTTCACATTTATGCATTGAACATGGATTTATTAAGTGCTTACTATGTTAATCTTAAAATTTTCTTCTAACTCTAAGGATCTGTGCTTCTATGAAATATAGTGCTCATAGTTTATCATATATTATGTATATGAGGGTCAGCTAGGGGGCATAGTGGACAAAGTGCCAGGCCTGGAGTCAGGAAGACTCCACTTCCTGAGTTCAAATCTGATCTTGGATATTTACTAGCTGTGTGACCCTGAGCAAGTCACTTCACCTTGTTTACCTCAGTTTCCTCATCTGTAAAATGAATTGGAGAAGAAAATGGGAAACCACTCCAGTATCTCTGTCAAGAAAACCCCAGCTGGGGTCACAAACAGTTAGTCACAACCAAGCAACAATAACAAATGCACACAAGGAATTAAATTTATACATAAGTGTATAAGTGTAGATAAAGGTTTGTTTGACACATAGTTTTGCAAATATATACATATGATTCAGTCGTGTCTACCTGGGCCATCAAATGCTATGCAGCTGGAAGTCAAGAACCTAACTTCTTTTAAACTCATAGTTTCCAAGTGCACCTGCATGCATTTGAATATTTAATAAGTATAAGCACCTGCTTTTATTTGAACTGAAAGAATGATAATTTAAATCTACACAGCATGTGTGTGTGCATGTGGATTCATCAATGCTAAAACACATGGGGAGGTAGAAGGCTTAAGAATGTATTAACATGTAGCATGGGAAATTTCTAAATTGTCTTGTAAGGAGGGTGGACAAATTAACATGTCTGCAGAGCTTATGCTGTTACTATGCATAACTCTGCTCTTGATAAGCAAATTCTACTTCGCACAGTGGTGGCAAAAGCACTCAGGGACATGCACATATGTAAATATATTGGTCTTGCTAAAAGACTACCTCTATCCCCATAACATGAATTGCAGTGTAAGTGGGGATCTACCCCTCATCCCATCCAAAACAATTGACTGTGGAGTTACCTTGATATAATACTGTTTCATCTCCAGTATAATTCCATGACAAAGGTTCTGAGGATAGCTTTATAATATATGTATACATTTCTTATATTAGTTACATTCTTAGGGATTTACTATGTCTTGACAGATGAGCTAAATCAGGTTGGGGTAATTGACAGGCCTCAAACCTATCATTGAGTTAGGGGGATGTCTACTTCATGTGAAGACCTCCCCCTGTGGAATGGGTAGATGAGAATAATTTGTTCCAATGGCCATGAAGGCGGCTGAAACAGGTGCTGGGGAACGCTTAGAGCTCAGTCAAGACAGAGGAGACACTAAGGTCACCTACTGCACCCTAGGTCATCACCAACCATCTTGACTTCTGTCTTGCCACTGGGCTTCTCTGAATTTAGAAGAGAGGGTGAGGCTGATTACTTTATGCAACTCTGCCTCACTTTAATTTAATTCACACACAAGTCATGACAACACCCTGTGTTGTCATCGATCCTCTTCGAAAATGAAAGATGCACATCAACTGACATCATTAAAACATCTCTTTAGGGTTTTTTATGAGATACTTTTTCCAAAGAAGAAAAACAGAAGTTTTCAAATCACTGGAACTAGAATGAAATCCCAGGTCATTTGACTCCCAAATCTGTATTGCAATCATGTCCTTGTATCTATGCTTGGCTTGTATTGACTGATACAATGGAACATCCCAACTAGGAGACAGTGGAGACAATGTCCACATACTACGGGTCAGTTTCCACAGTGAAGCAACACCTCACTATGTCAGATACCTCTACTCCCTTTCCTTTGTAGGACAAAAGGTTCCTAGATAATCTCCTATTTACACAGTTAAGCAGGATCACAGTCTATCCAAAAAGACAGTTTGTACCCCAAACAGTTATCTGACCAAATTCTCTTACCTGCATGTACAAATTTATAATTTTTCAATTAGTGAACTATTGTTATAATGATTGCACATATGGTGGTTAAAAAAACTAAAAATACTGTAACATATGTACAGAGTCAAAACTAAGTGATTAATATTTCTTCATCTCCTTATTACCTGCTGCATTCGCAGTTCCTTACCTCATCTGTCTGCTGTGAAGCAGTTTGAGCTAATTTGAGTGTAGAGTGCATTTGTTAATCCTGCTGGGGACAGTTTAACTTTTGCTGGCTGTTGTATTTGATCTGAGTTAACTTTCCTCTTTGAAAGAAAATCGCATGGTTCTTCCTTACGTTCCTAGTTGTTGGCTTTTTCCCCCTTAGTTACCATAGAATTTTTTTTCCTTTTCTATCTCCCCTACTTCAGAAAAAAAAGAAAGAAATCTACAACATTAAAAAAATCTATTACCTCTCAAAAGTCTAAAAGGAAATACACAAATAAATTGCTAGGGAAGAAAGCAGCAGGGTCTTTAGAGCTATGTGGAGCCGCATGATTGCTCTCCACACTTTGAATTTCAATTTTCTCTGACTTTGCATTGGTTTGTATCTCTTCTCAGATGCCACGGAAGGCACTCTCAAGTGCACTACGCTGTATGCATTATTGTTCCCGGAGGTTTACTTTTAACATTCGCAGCACCATTTTTTCCTTCCTCCCTCCCACCTCTCAATTGTCTTTTCTGTGCAGACCTAATAGGACAGAAATATGGCTTCCACTGGGAGCTACAGGTAGAATCTTTCCAAAGTTTCCTATAATTGGTGCCTGCTATGCCTCCTTACTATAAGTTATGTAAATCATAGCATGGGCCTGCAACCCCTAAAGGCATGAATACATATATACATATACATACATATATGTATATGTATACATGCTTATACATATACATACATACATACATACATACATATATATATATATACATATATATAGTGCAAAGGATAACTGCAGACTCACTTTCACATAAGGGATCCCCTTCCCAGACACATTCAAGGGTGTAGAAACTGGTCATGTCCGTTCTGCAAATCAAATCTCTGGATTAAAGGAACTCTGGGTAGATAATTTCACTGTGGGTCAAATCATCATGCATGCTATTAAATCCTATGTTTTCCTTTCCTTATCTTCACTATACTCAGTCTCCTTCATGCAGCTTTACATTTGTTGCCAGAAAGATCAACAAATTAATAGTTTCCTTACATAATTTTCCTTCCTTGATTTTATAAATGTTGAATTTAAAAGGCAAAGGAATTGTGAAAGTTTATATTTTCCCACTGGTTGTATTGTTGAAAATAAAACCAATAGAAAGAGAAGTTATATAACCTAGGTAATAGAGAGCTACTCTTTCCAAAGGATAAAGTCAACAATGGCAGTTGTGAAGGGTTTGTTTTCTTTCCCTTCATCAAAGCATTAAAAATATATAACCAGCCTGTAGAGTTAGCATGTGCTTAATGATTTCTCTCTTTCTTTCTTCTCTTTTCTTTTCCAAAACCTTAGGGAGTGCCTAAGTAGGAATGGGGAAAGGATAAAACTTGACCCTTTGCTTGCCCTCTCTCCTAGATCAACCAGTTGAGCCATTGTGGATCTAGGGGTCCATCGTTGCCTTCAATCCTCTCTGAAATGGTGTTTAGTTTATACTTGGTTTTTTCTTACCAGTTTTTGTAAAAGGATTGAAGAGTTTCTGGGGTATCTTATGTAAAGATTTCCTTCATTCTCTCTTGTCAGCTTTGGAATAAACTTTCCCTTTTCTGAGATAAAAGAAAGAAAGAAAGAAAAATGAAAGCCACAGGCAATAAAGTAGCTTGCTTAATCTCACAGAGATCCACATCCAAAAAAAGTGTGAAGTTGCCAACCTAGATCATTTACTATCAAATCCATTACTCTTTTCATTGTCTCCTCATACCTCTTTATGCTCATGTTTTAATAAAGCATCTCTTTTGTTTAAAAATGAATAAAACTGAGCATTTATAGCTTTCTTGCTATCATGCCTTGGGAGGAAACCTGTCTAGCTGGTCATGGAAATATGACTAGCCCCCACCAGATGGCAGCTACCTGAATCATCAGAAATGGTCTAAGTCAGCCTCACCAGCCTCATCAATTCAATCCCATTTCAACTGTCAACACTATGTTAAGGCACATTCCTCTGTACATTTGTCTAAATTGGTTAAATATGATTCTCTTCTAAAAATCCACTTTCAATCAAAACTTAGAACAAACAATCTATTATGAAAAGAGATTTTTTTCTCACCTCTAGAGATCTTAGAAGAATAAACTTTAATGTCTGTCTATGGATATTTTCTATAGTTGTACTTACTGTCTGAGTCCTTCATGTACTTAATCCAAAGGTTATATAGTGCGGTTAAAGATTTGAATTTTCAATAATTCCTGTGGTTTCTGCCCAACTCTATACAAAATCCATGCACAGTAATGATAGATACTTTTGCTGACCCCCATAGAGGATGCAGTTTTCAGGGGCTGGTTGTTTATGGTCTTCTCATGTTCCAATGTCTTGCCCTAATTCCGGGCAAGGAAGAAAATACAGGAAGAGGATGGAGAACTATCATGCCTAGGGAGCACTGTCTTCTCTCAAGTGGAAAAGAAGAATTAACCTTTTTATACTTCTGACCCTGTGTTCTTCTCTGTTCTTTTTCTTGGAATTCTTGCTAATTTAGTTATACCACAACAATGAAACTATGTCTTACAAAAAAATGAAAAGAAGGAAACAAAGAAAAAAATTCCCTTTATTTTGTTAATTTCTTTTATTCTGATTGTTTCTAATTTATATTATCCAAATGACCTAAAATCAAAGATTGTGGAATCAGAGGAACTTATTTGATTATCTTGAGTCAATATTATCAGACATTTATTAAGACAGTTCTAAAGAGATAATTATTTGTCTGACATAAGACAGTCTTTCAAAACGTCCATCACTCAAACATTTACAATTTAAATAATGGTGATGAGACCCAACTCAGTATACTCTCCATTATGAAAATGATTGCAATAATTTTTGTGATTGGTGAATGATCATAAGGGCTTTACATTGTGATTTTAATGACGCCTCTATTTTCTACATTAATTAATATATTTTTCTAACTTCGCATAAATTAATATATCTGCTGTTATTTTATTAACAAACGAGTCTGAAACTTAAAAAAGTACCACTTTAACTTAAAAATGAGGTGACAGACATAGAAAGGCTATTTGTAGGAAGTTAAATATAAATTAAATTAACATGACACTTGTTGGTGCCCATCTATGTACTTCTTCAGTTATCTAGATAGAATGCCCAAAGAGAAAAAAAAAATCAAAGAGGGTCATGGTGGGTGGTGAGAGACTTCCTTGAAGTCTCTTTTTGAGTCAACTACTTCAAGGGAACCAGGATTCTTAGGCACAGCCCTCGTTCTTAACTTTGACTTTTAAGCCTTTATTCTCTAGGCTATATCTCTTGATGTTCAAGGAAAGACATGGGGAAAAATCAATATTCTAAATGGTTGGGCCTCTTTAGATAAATTATGAAGAGAGCTACCTAATAAAAGAACCATTTTACATTAAAAATAAAGTAAAATTAAGTAGAAATAGAGGTATACTTTATAGATTTTCTACTTCAACTTCCTCATTTAACATATGAGGGACCTAAAGTTCAGAAAAACTGACTTTCCTAAATTTCATTTAAGGCAGTTAGGTAGTACAGTGGATAGAGTGCAGAAACTGGAGTTAGAAAGCCCTGAGTTCAAATATAGTCTCAGTTATTCAATATCTGTGTGACCACTGGCAAGTCACTTAACCTCTATCTGCCTTGGTTTCCTTGTCTTTACCATCTTACTTCCCAAGATTATTATGAGGATAGATGAGATAATACTTGTAAAGCACTTTGGACACTTTAAATTACTGGTAGTTATTATTATCCTTAATATTACTGCTACCATATTTAAACCCCTCTCTATTTTGCATTACTAATAATTGCAATTGCCACAAAGTATTTCTGCAATCTCTTAATCATGACACAAAGGTGATCCTGGGCTCTTAAAGACTATGTCTTGTAAATAAAACTATAGATGATTTTTTACCATACTAGTAAAGCTTTGAGTAAAGTCTCAGTAACAGATTGTTCTTGCTTTCCAAGGACTAGTCTAGCGAAATATATAAATTCTCATCACCAGTAACCCAAACACTTGGTGATGAATTCATTGCCCTTGGCAACCTATGAAACAAAGAAAAGTACAAAATAGCTCTCATTCATATGTGGCCCTTATTCACTTCTGCAATGAAGATGATAGAGTGACAGAAAAGGGCATAGAGGGTGTTACAATCATCCAATTTATTTTACTGTTATTTTAGTTTTAAAATTGACAAGAATTTCTTTTTTCTCCCTCTTGCATTTTCCCCTCCTTAAGTTTTCTCTTTTTAAAAGAAGGAAAATAGAGCACTTGTAATACATATGCATAGTCAATGAAAACCATATCTGAATGTACATGTCTTAGTAGATATCTTGAGTCTACCACCTCTCTGTCAGGGGGTGGGTAGTATGCTTCATTGTTGGGACTCTGGAATCACAATTGGTCACTGCATTGATCAGAGTTCTTAAGCTTTTAAAACTGTTTTCATTTTCAATGTTTTTGTTATTGTACAAATTGTTATTATTTTATCATACAAATTATTCTCCTAGTTTTGATCATTTCATTCTGCATCAATTCATATGTCTTCTCAGATTTTTCTAAAACCATCACTTTTATCATTTCTTATAGTGAAATAATATTCCATTATGTTAATGTCACAATTCAGTCCTTCCTCAGTTGATGAATCATATGATTTCTAAAATATATATAAATATTAACTTATCCACTGGTACTCTAATGTCAGTAATGAACAGAAATTCAACTGAAGGAACTGAATTGTATCAGTCTTATCCTTCTCAGTTAAAACAAGAACAACAGCACAAACAATTCAAAAGTCAAAAGAAATTTTCAACTCAATGGAATGACACAAAGATTCACCAAGGGGAGGCAGATAAAGAAATTAGCTATTTTTATCATCCATCCAAAATACTATTCCATCAGACATTTGATCATCTTGTATTGTATTGCTCATGCTAAGTATTTGCAAAAAAAAAAAAGATCATGAAAAAGGGAAGGAAACAAAATATTTATTAAAAAGTTATTATGTGCCAGGTATTGGGCTAAGCTCTTTACAAATATTGTCTCATTTCATGCTCACAACAACCCTGAGAGGGAGATATTGCTATTACCCTCATTTTAAAGTTGAGGAAACTGAGGCAGACAGAGATTAAGTGATTTGATCAGGTCACATAGTTAATAAGTACCTGAGGACTATTACTTTAAGTTTAGTGCTACCTAGCTGTAGTTTACATGTCATCATATGGTGTGAATGAGAAAGAGGGAGAAAATTTCTTTGTAGAATCCACTGAGACCCTTAAAATGAAAAGAATGTACACTTTTAATGATCTCACAATAAAGGTGGATATGTGGGAAGACATTTAATACTATTTTGGAGTACGTGGTTCAGAATACAAGTCAAAGATTTGTATACTACACAGAAGATGCATACAAGTGTCATGTATAATTTCTTCAAGAAAAGAATCAGAGTAGCGTGGACACAAGATGGTGGAGTAGAAGGATGGACCTGCTCTTGCACTCCCTTCCATATCCCATAAAACACCTGTAAAAATGACTTTAAACAAATTCTAGAGCAGCAGAAGCCACAAAACGACAGAGTGAAAGAGATTCCCATCCCAAGACAGCCTAGAAGGATGACAGGAAAGGTCTATCACACCAGGCTCAGAGCAAAGCACAACTCAGCCTTGGCTGCAGCAGGGACAGAACTGGAGCAGGCTTCAGGATGTGGAATCATGGGTAGCAACTGTGGTTCCCAGATTTGTCAAGCCACAAATGCCAAAGACAGCTTCAAAGGTCAGTAAGTAAGCTCTTTCACCTGGCTGAGAAGGCTACATGGTCTGACCCCAGCCCAGGGTGGCAGTGGTCGCTACAGTAGCAGTGTCCGTTTTAGGAGCCCTTGGCCTAAAGATCCTGGGAAAATTGAACAACTGATCTGATTCTCAGTTCTGAGTGGTGGTCCTGGGGTTTGGAGGAGCTCTGGCCTGGTGGAGCTGCTGGAGGCTCTGGAAAGGGAATTCTATTTGCAGATCCTGGGCAGAAAAGCTTGTGGTTGTTCCCAGACCAGAGTGCAGGTCAGGAGAAGAGTAAACTCCTCTTCTTTGATTGTGCCACCCTGGAGAAACTGATGACTTTCAGGTCCCTAGAATATACCCCCCACTTGACAAAGGACTCAAAAGCCAAATAACTGGCTGGGAAAATGCCCCCCAAAGGGAAAAATATAAGGCTATAGAAGGTTACTTTCTTGGTGAACAGGTATTTTCTTCCATCCTCTTGGATGAGGAAGAACAAAGCATACCATCAAAGGAAGACATAAAAATCAAGGCTTCTGCATCGAAAACATTCAAAATAAATATTCAATGGTCTCAGGTCACGGAAGAGCTCAAAAAGGATTTTGAAAATCAAGTAAATGAGGTGGAGGAAAACTTGAGAAGAGAAATGAGAATGATGCAAGAAAATCATGAAAAAGGAGTCAAGTGATTGTTAAAGGAGCCTCAAAAAATGCTGAAGAAAATAACACCATTAAAAACAGACTAATCCAAATGGCAAAAGAGGTTCATAAAGTCAATGAGGAGAAGAATGCTTTAAAAAGCAGAACTAGCCAAATGGAAAAGGAGGTTCAAAAGGTCACTGAATTTCGAAAACAGTTCTTTAAAAATTAGAATAGAACAGATGGAAGCTAATAACTTTATGAGAAACCAAAAAATTACAAAACAAATTCAAAATAATGAAAAAATAGAAGACTATGAAATATCTCATTGGAAAAACAACTTACCTGGAAAATAGATCCAGGAAAGAAAATTTAAAAATTATGGGACTGCCTGAAAGCCATAATCATAAAAAGAGCCTAGACATCATATTTCATGAAATTATCAAGGAAAATTGCCATGATATTCTAGAACCAGAGGGTAAAATAAATGTTGAAAGAATCCACTGATCACCTCCTGAAAGGCATCCAAAAAGAAAAACTCCCATGAATAATGTAGCCAAATTCCAGAGTTTCCAGGTCAAGGAGAAAATATTGCAAGCAGTCAGAGAGAAACAATTCAAATATTGTGGAAACATAATTAGGATAACACAAGATCTAGTATGTTTTACATTAAGGGATCAAAGGGCTGGGAATATAATATTCCAGAAGTCAAAGAAACTAGGATTAAAACCAAGCATCACCTACCTAGCAAAACTGAGTGTGATACTTCAGGGGAAAAAATGGTTTTTCAATGAAATAGAAGGCTTTCAAGCATTCTTGATGAAAAGAGCAGAGCTGAAGAGAAAATTTGACTTTGAAACACAAGACTCGAGAGAAGCATGAAAAGGTAAACAGGGAAGAGAAATCAGAAGGGGCTTACTAAAGTTGAACTGTTTACATTTCTACATGGAAAGATATTTGTAGCTCTTGAGATTTTTCTCAATATTTGGGTAGCTGGAGGAATTATACACATATAAACAGAGGGCACAGGGTGAGTTGAATAGGATGGGATGATATCTAAAACAATAAAGGGATGAGAGAGAAATATATTGGGAGAAGAAAGGGAGAAATGGAATGGCACAAATTACCTCTCATTAAAGAGGCAAGAAAAAGCTTTTCAATGGAGGGGAAAAGGGGGGAGGTGAGAGGGAAAAAGTGAAGCTTACTCTCATCACATTTGGCTTAATGAGGGAATAATATGCATGCTCAATTTGGTATGAAAATCTACCTTACACTACAGGAAAGTAAGGGAGAAGGGGATTAGCGGGATGTGGGAGGATGTTAGAAGGGAGGGCAAAAGGGAGGAGGGAGTGATTAGAACTGAACTCTTTTGGGGAGGGACTCGGTTAAAAGAGAGAATATTAAATGGGGGGTAGGACAGGATGGAGGGATAGTTAGGCTTTCACAACATGACTATTACAGAAATCTTTTGCATAACTACACATGTATAGCCTATATTGAATTGCTTGCCTTCTCAGTGAGAATGGGTGGAGAGGCAGGAAAGGAGAGAAGTTGGAACTCAAAGTTTTAGGAAGAAATGATGAGAATTGTTTTTGCATGCAACTGGGAAATAAATACAGATAATGTGGTATAGAAATCTATCTTGCCCTACAAGAAAAGAGAGAAGATGGGGATAAGGAAAAGGAGGGAGGGCAGATTGCGGGAAGGGGTAATCGGGATGCACAATGTTTTGGTTGTGGAGGGGAGAGATGGGGAGGAAATTTGGAACTCAAAATCTTGTGGAAATGAATGTTGAAAACTAAAAATAATGTTTTTTTTTTAAAAGAAAAGAATCAGAGGGTGTTGGACATAATGAGCAATGGATGACAACTAAAATTCATTACATTTTAGTAGAAAGAAAATGACTCATTACTAATATGGAAGTCATTCTTGAATCATCCGTCTGCATTTAGTCAGATCATCAGCTCACTAGAACAGCAATAAAAATTAATACACAGTTTGAAGAAAGAATATACACATGAAAAATATAGGATGTGCAATTAAAACAAATTCAGCCTGCCCTACTTAAATGAGTTATTGATGCTAAAAATTGGGAAATGTATTCAGGAAAGGAGTTTGGAACAGATTATTAACAACTCCACATGAAAATTTAGACAACATAAATTAATTGACATAAAGAACAGATAAGAACAGCCTAAATACTGCAACAAAAATGTGACTTATTTGCTAGCAGAGAGATGTGGTAACCAAAGATTATACAATTAAGAATATGAACTGATCTGTAAAATCTTACAGAGATGGGAAGCAGAAGATTTTAAGTAGTAGTGACTTACAAGAAAGCAAGAGACAGTGGGGAAGAAAGACTTTTAAAAGAAGACCCAAATAAGCAAATGTAGGTAGAAGGCATTTCAGGATAAAACCAAAGGTGAAGAACAAACAAATGTAAGATAAAAACAATTTTCAAAATTTTACAACAACATTTTTTAACCTCAAGGATAGTGGAACCGTCACTTTGGACCCTACAATTATAATGCCTGATTTGCTTCTAGAGGGAGTAGAGATGATACTGAGAAAAACAATGAGAACACATAATGGAGCAGTGGGGTCATAGTGGAGGTGGAGAAATTTTGAGGGCATTGAGGCATCAAATTTCAAGGGATCTAAAGGAAATTTAGATTCATTATTTAATTTATTATATTTATTGTTTATTACATATTTTATATACATTTATCATATTTTATATTTATAATTATATTTATTGGGGTAATTTATTATTTCTACAGAGTGAATATCATTGTCTATCAATCATTATGTATATTTTTATGTAAAATTTTAATGAGAATAATCTACACAATACACTGCAGATATCCTGATGAGGATTTTACCACACAGATTTTTTAAGCAGCATTCTCTAATAGATCATTTTTACAAACAATTGATAATTGATCAAAAGATGTACAGAATATAAGTTCTGAATGGTTTTATTTATTTAATGTACCAAGAATTTTTTTTTTCATAGGGCAAAAAACTATCTTAAAGGGTCTATAATGAGATATTTCTCATGCATCATATGTCAAAATTATACAAAATCCTTCAAAAGATGTATCGGAGGCAACTGTGGTTGACAACCTCTTGAACATAAAAAAGAGGAAACATATATTTACCAAAATTGTTTTGCAATTGTCATGAAAGAGATTCAGCACATAGCTTTTGTTGAAGACAGATTCCCTGTAGACACTGAAATGATTTTTTTTTTGCCAAATGACATTTTCCTGATTATACCAACTCCCTGCATATTACAGCCTCTTAAATAAGATCCATAATCCCTCAAAAATATTTGTTGTAAATATCCACACGGGAAAAACCAAGTGGACAAATAATACCTATTTTCCAGAAGTGTTTACAAAAGATCAACTTGATAATAACTACAGAAGGATAACTTACAGAGGTCATTCATCAGGACAAATATTTTTGAGAAACAATGCAAATGAATATTGAGTTGGGCCAAGAATTGTACTGAGTGAGGAGTAAGGGCTGAATTATTTTTTAAATACTATACAAGTTCTCTAAATTACTCCAAGATTTTCACTGAAATATAAGCTGATATTTTAATATCAATATTATTCCAAGGATTTTTATACATCTGCATGAATATCACATTACAATGTCCAAATAGATGAAGTTGAAGATTATACAAACAGAACAGAAGGTGGGCTCAGTGGGGGCTTCAACTCATTACAAAAAAAAGAAAAGAAAAGGTATTTTAAAAGAAGTCAATAAATATTTATTAATGTTCACCAAGAACCAGGCACTTTGGTGCCTAAATGGAAGATGGATTGGAGTGGGGAGAGACTTGAGGCTGGCAAACCCATCTGTGAACTATTGTAATACTCCAGGCATGAGGTGATGAGAGCCTGCACCAGCATGATTGCGGTGTCAGAGGAAAGAGGGGGCATATTCAAGAGATGTTGCCAAGGTGAAATCAACAGGGTTTGGCAACAGATTGGATTGGGGTTGAGGTGAGACATACTGAAGGGTCAAGAACACTCCTGGGTTGTAAGTGTGAGGGACTTAGAAGATGGTGTTGCCCTCTACAGTGATAGGGAAGGTAGATGGTGGGGGGGTGGTTTAGGGGGAAAGATAATGAGTTCTGCTTTGGACGTATTGAGTTTAAGCTGTCTACTGGATATCCAGTTCAAGTTGTTTGAACGGCAGTTAGTGATGAGAGGTTTGAGGTCAGCAGAGAGGTTAGAGTACATATGAGAATCATCAGCATAGAGATGATAATTAAATCCATACGAGCTGATGAGATCACCGGGTGAAGTCTTATAGAGGGAGAAAAGAAAAGTGGACCAGAAGCAAACCCTGTGAGACACTTTTGGTTGGAGGCTGTGATCTCGGTGAAGGTCCAGCAAAAGGGATTGAGAAGGTACAGTTAGTTTCAAAAAGAACCAGCGGGGAGTGGTGTCCTGGAAGCCTGTAGATAATAGAAGGTCAAGAAACAGAGGCTGATCAAGTGTCAAAGGCTGCAGAGAGGTCAAGGAGAATGAAAATTGAGAAAAGACTTTGGCAATTAAGAGATCTCAGTAACTCTAGAGAGAGCAGTTTCAGCGGAATGATGAGGTCAGAAGCCAGATGTGAGGGTGTAAGAAGAAAGTGAGAGGAGAGAAAGTGGAGGAACTTATTGTAGATGACATTTTCAAAGAATTTAGCCACAAAGGGCAGAAGAGATAAAGGTATGGTGAGAGCAAGGGAGAGCTGACAGATAACTTGTGTGCTCCAGAGCTAACCTCGCAATATATTGAGAACTTGAGGAAAGCTCTCAGTAGACTGCGTAGACTTCCTCTGGTGACCTTATGATAGGATGTTCGTAAGAGTGGAACTGGATTGGATGGGATTCAATCTACAGATTGAAGAGACTAATCACATTAATTAGATCATGGATCTCTTAGAATATTTGAATATGATCAGTAAAAATACTTTACCGCTTAAAGTTTGATAGGTTTATTTTAGATTATTTGGGCAATAGTCTTTCCTTCCTTAAGAACTTAAATTGTTTTAAGGTAGCTGGCACTCACAAAAACTGCTTAAACTTCATCACCCTTTCAGTTGTATGCAGCATATAGTAATGTATGCAGTTAATGCATGTATAAGTGAACCCACCCTACCTGGGGGACTTGCAATAAAGTTTTCTTTCAGTTTCCTGGAATGTGTCCACGCAAATGAATTCCAATGCATTTTAGATAAGCAGTCACAAAGAAATGTTGTTCGTAAGTCAAAACATATAGATTATCTCTCATAACAGGATATTCATATATTTAGGAATATGATACTCTTTCTTTATATGGGAGATTTATGAGAAATATGGAATCCTTTACATTTTTTGAAATCAACACTGAAATAGATCATGGGCCTCACTATGAGTAAGTCATTTACACTCAACTTTCTCTCATGCAAACTGGGAATGATAATACTTGTACTATAACAAGGTTGTTGTGAGTCTGAAGAAAGGATCCCAGGTAAAGGAATTTGAAACCTCTCCTTGCTTACAATATATATTGAGGGAAAATCTACTGTGTACAAGAAACTGGTCTACGCTCTGTGAAATAAATACACAAAGCCAAAGAATAAGACATATTGCTTGCTCTCTCTGTTACTGGACAGGTAGGAATATAAATATTACTGAGAACTATTATACAAGTGCGATCTCATAGGATACAAACAGTAATAATGCAAGTTGAGCAGAAAATATCACTTTCTGGGAAAGCATAGTCAGACTGTTTTTTCCTTGTTACGTTGCCCCTTTTTCTCTATCTCTTGAGGATATTACCCATCATCGAAGGTCTAATTCTAGTTCCATTTTTGCTGTAGAATCTTCCCTGGAAACTCCCACACACACTGTCTCACTCTATCCTGATTTCAATAATTATGAGCTATATTACATAATTTAATTCTCTATTGTGTTCTCTTTTACCTTTAAAGCCAGTCATATATATGTACATATGTACATACACTCACATGTATACTTGCACACCAGTTTCATTTAATTATTTCACATGAACTAGTTTTTACAAAGAGATATTTACTTCAAAAATATGGCAAGAACAGAGGTACAATTGCCTGTATCCTTAAGGGTATATTGTCTCCTAGGTCACTTCAGTTTCACAATACAGAGGCGTGATTTAACACATTTTCTACATAGCATTGGTCTCAGTTTATATCCAAATAACTGTCAGCTGAGTCCTCGTCTTTATTATCTCTGGCCTGAGTCCTGAAGGTTGCTCATCAATCCCTGGAGCATCATTGCTAGACTGATTGCAAAATCCAGTGTGGACTCAATTCCTAGATGGTCATACTCCCAAACTCGTGGGCAGCTTGTTTTCCTGAGCTTTTGAAACTCATAAGGTCAGAGTTGCTATATTACTCTCCTTTACTTTAAATAAAAGAACAAATACCAAGGCATAGTACTGAGACCCATTTCACAAGTGTACATGTTATTCTCATATGGGCAGAGGGCCCAAAGCCCAGGGCATTATCTCTCATCATTTGTAGGAAGCAATCGTCAGAAGAAAAGTCAGACCAAAAGAAGAGGTCCAACCAGAGACTGAAGACAGAGTAAGGCTTTCTAAGGATTCCTTCGGTTTCAATTCTACAACTTTAGCCAAGTAAATTGCCATTCATCACATGGTTAGTCGACCAGAACCAGTAACAGAATGCCTACACATATTTCAAGTCTCTCCAAGCATTTTTTTTTATATATGGTATCAGAACTGTGCTAGAAACAGACACCTCAGCCTCTTCTACTTGGAGAATTAAATCAGCTCAATATGCTAATGCACTAGTGAAGCCTGAGGATAAGACTTATTAGCCAATTTGCCATTACATTAGCAAAAATTTTTTTTTTAGTATTTTTTCTTCTCCAATTACATGTAAAAACAATTTTTCAACATTTGTTTTTTAAATTGAGTTAAAATTCTCTCTCCCTTGCCTAACTCCCTCACTGAGATGGCAAACAATTTGATGTAGATTATACCTGTGTAGTCATGCAAAACATATTTCTATATTAGTCACTTTGTAAAAGAAAACAGGAAGTTCCAATTTGCTCTACATAATGGTTAAATCAGTTCACAACTCTACCAACAATTTTCAAAGCTTTTGATAAGGTATTTCATCCTATTCCTGTGGAAAATATGGAAAGATATAGATTAGATGGTGATGAGATCAGATAGGTTCAGAATTGGATGGATCAGAAAAGGAATTGTTCATATTTCAATAGTATGTTACCAGGATCTGTGTTTGGTCCTATGCTATTTAGAATTTTTTCAGTGACTCAGATAAGGCATAGATGGTATATTTATCAAATTTGTAGATGGCATAAAGCTGGGAGGATCCCATCAGGCTAGAGCAGAGGGGTCAAATACAGAGTATGTGGACAATGAGGCCTGAAACATTCCCTGAGTACTGTCCCACCAGATTTAAATGTAATTGGGAAATAGTTAACAAAATAAATAAAAATACAGAAGAACATAATATTAATGTGTAATATTCTAGGTCGGAATTGAGCCCTCATGGGTCTTCATGTATGGCTTTGTGGTTTCCATTTTTATTTAACTTTGACACCACTGGGCTAGAGCACTAAAGCTAAATGAAACAAAATGAAATTTTGCAGGGATAAATACAAAAATCTTGTAATTGGGCACAAAGAATCAAGTTCACAAATATAAGATACGGGTTAGACATTAATTATTCAAAAATATTTGGGGGTTTTAATGGACAGCAAGCTTTCAATGAGTTACATTCAAGAACAATCGGTGGAATTGTAAGAAAGTCAATTTCAGTTTTATGTGAGATAAAAATCTTGAATATGGAGTTATTCAAAAGTGAGATGACTTACCTAAAGAGGTAATGAGTTCTTTATCCTTGGAGGTCTTCAAGCGAAGAGGGGATGACCACTTTCTGGGTAAGTTATTGTGGGGAATTATTTGATATATAAATTGGACTAGAAGAACACAAAGGCCCTTCCATCTTTCAAATTCTGTGATTTAGTGACTGTATCTAGATGACCCTCATCACTCAACCACATGGTCTCCTTGACAGACTGCAGGCCTATCTCCACTTAGTCCTTGGTTTCCAATTCTTGATCTGGGAATGGGAATTAAAACAAAGTTGCCATTGCTTCTGGAAAGGGTATGTTAATGATAGTTTGTCCTATGACCTCTACTTCCCAAAAGCATTGTTACCTCCTTTTAGAAATCAAGTTAAGCATTTATTAAGCATCTAATATATGCCAAACATTGTGCTGAGTGATGGAGGTACAAAGAAAGGCAAAAATAATCCCTGCTGTCAATGAGTTTACCACCTAACACAGGAGAAAACCTAGAAACAATTATATCCAAACAAACTATATTATAGGACAGGGAAGAACTGCCACCACAACACTATATTTTCATCCCCAGTGCTTAGCATGGTGCTGAGAATATTTTTGTTATGGTTTAGTCATGTCTGACTCTTCGTGACCCTGTTTGGGCAAAAGCAAAGATACTGGAGTAGTTTGCCACTTCCTTCTCCAGCTAATTTTACAGAAGAGGAAACTGAGGCAAGCAGGGTTAAGTGACTTGCCCAAGGTCACACAAGTAGTATATGAAGTTGGATTTGAACCCAAGAAAATGAGTCTTACTTCAGGCCTGACATTCTGTACTCTGTGCCACCTAGGTGCCTACTTAGAAGATAAGTACTTACTAAGTTGTTTACAATTAATTTATTTATTCATAACAGAGTGTAACTTCTACATCAGGTTTTTCATTTTTAGCCACACAAATGGCAAGTATACATATTTCATAATCACACATAGTGCACTAAGTGATTGAATGGAAGCACGTCTTATGTCAAACAATAGTGTGAACTATTCAAGTAAATTAGCAGTCATTTTGCCCATGTTTGAGTCTTATTTATGATAAACTGATTAGGATAAAAAAATTAAATAAGATGATCCAATGGCAAACTATTTAAACATTATAAGAACATGAATGGATCATCTATTCTATCTTGAGTGGGTTAGTGGCTACCTCATGTCAAGTGCTGATAAATTGCTAGCAATCGATCCAGATTCAGAGGAACATAGCATCAGTTGCATGTTGGAGATGCATTTTAGAGACTCAACTCACTCTTGTTTTGAGAAAGAAGAGATAGTTTAACTATGTGCTTAGTATCAATATACAATTACCAAAGCAGCCCACATTTGTGAGATGCTCATC